>JABMCL010001226.1:390000-457500 GCA_018857735.1 Alviniconcha marisindica
ACGGGCAGCACAGCAGCAGTCACTGTCGCTGTCCCTACCACCGGCAGAGGCGACACAAAGACAGGGGGGTGCAGAAGAGAGGAAGGGGCCGCCCCCTCCACCACCACCACCACCCCTACCTCCTCCCCCTCCTCCTTCCGCGCTAGTGGGGCAAGGAGGACAGGTGTCAATGGCCCACTGAAGGCATTCCCTTTGTCAGGCGCGCCAGCGAGGGAGGGAGACGGGGAGGCGGGAGTGGGGCCTGGGGGGTCGAGCGCGGACACCGGTTCTCTAGGGTCCGGCGGTTCGGCGGCCTCGGCACCTTCCTCGCCGGCCGTCTACCCTCACAACGGCAGCGTCAGCAGCAGCAGCAGCAGCAGCAGCCGAGGGGGAAACCACCGCTACTACGTCAAGAAGAAGCGGTCATCGGCCAGCTCCACCCCGAGCGCCACCCCGCCGCCCCGTCACCGGACCTCAGACGGCAGCGTGAGCACCGCTCACCCGGCTGGGAGTGCTGACGGCCGTCTCGCCACCACCACCACCACCATACCTGTGTCGCGCCGCCTGATATCCGAGTCGGCGGCTGGTGTCAGCGAAGGTGCGGGGTCCTTCTCGATACAGCCCTATCGCGACGGCGAGTACGGTGAGACTGAGAGCGCAGGCGAGGCGGCGAGAAGGGCGCAGAGCTGGAGAGCCAGTCCACTGCGAGGGGGTGTAGAGGAGGGGACGTCGTACGGCCGCTCAAACAGTCAGGCGGCACCTAGGGGAACGCCGCATACCTCGCCGCCGCTCGACAGCACCGCTACAGGTGAGACTCCCCGCTGCCTCGCTGCTACCTCCGACCACCACCACAACCTACAACAGCAGCTACAACAGCAGCAACACTTACAGCAGCAGCAGCAGCAGCCTGTCCTGATGCGGCACCTCATCTCCTCGTGGGGGTACCGGGGTCGACCGCCCCCCGGCCTCGACGACGCCCCCCACCCCGACCACTACAACCACAACAGCAGTCCACACAGCCGAAGTCCGCACGGCCCCGTCCCCAACGGCGTGGCCTACGGGGGGCCGTCGGGTTGCCTGACCATGCTCAGCTACAGCAGCCACCAGGGGGGCTTCCGGGAACCCCCGCCTTCCTTCGCCTCCAGACCCCCCCCTTCCTCCTCCTCCCCCCCCTCCTCCTCCTCCTCCTCCAGTCTGCTCCGGAACCGGAGCCTCTTCTCCTCCATGCCCTCCTTGTTGGGCAGCAAGGGCACGCTGGACAAGAAGGCGCTGAAGAGGGAGAAGAAGCGCGAGAAGGAGGAGCGCAAGAGGCTGGAGAAGGAGGAGAAGAAGCGGCGGAAGCAGGAGAAGAAGCTGCTGGCGTCCGGCACGCTGCCCAGGAACTGGAGCTACGTCAGCAGGCCCATCGAGGACGTGTACCACCGGCCCTCGCTCAGGCTCCACGCCGTGCCCATCGATTTCGAGGATGGTGATCATCGTCATCAGCAGCAGCAGCAGCAGCAGGCGGTGCCGGTGAAGTCGGTGCCGACGACGCCGACGGGGCACGCGAACTTTATGCTGCAGAGGCGGGCTCTGCACGCTAGCGCTCCTGACTTGGCGAGGGTGGAGCAGGTGTATGGAGCTACTGTCCGGCGTGGTCCTGCTCCTCCTCCGTTTCCTCTTCCTTCTCCCTCTCCTCAGACCAGACCGTCGCCCCAAAGGTTTGTCTTGTGAATCCTTCGGTTCTTGTCGCAGATGAATACGCGTGTATATATTATATATTATTTTCATGACTTTGTTTTGGGGGGGCTGTGGTAACTATGTATTATATATATATATATATGTATATGAGAGTGGGTTCGTCTATGAAAAGTCAAAGATGGGCCCTGGTCATTAATTATGAGGTACGATGTTGACCGGGTGTTAAAAAGCAGTTATAGCTGAATTTGTTGCATCTTCTATCTGATTTAGGCTAGTATTGAGGGATCGTCAATTTTCTTCTTCTTTCTGCTCTTATTTCTTTACCGTGTCTTTGTCTTTATTTAATGGACGTAGGGGGTGTGTATGTGTGTTTGCGGGAGCGAGCGAGGGATGGAGAGACAGAGGAATGGGGGGGGGGGGGGGGGCGGTGGTTATGTACCCAGTGGGAAATGATCCTTAACATGGACAAGCAGAATGTTTAACTACAGTCCTTGATTATTTAGAACTGGACAGGCCGGCGGAGGTAATAAACGCACTCGACTGTCAGGTGAACTTAATTAACCAGACACAGAAACCATTAATTTGATTTGATTAAAAAGGAAAACCACGCACGTCCGTTCCTTACCCATAAAACTCAACACTGTCAGCTGAGTGTGCAAGAGTTGGGCATGACTGGAGGGAGGGAGAGGTTTTCTCGGCAGTTTGTTTGCCGTTGTCATGGTTATTGTTGTCACTGCGGCTTTTATGAGGCCGTCACTGATGTTCAAGTATCACGTGCTCTTGTCTGGACTAGTGTTTCACGTTATTTTTTCTCCTGTCCCCAGTGTGTTATATGCGCAACGCCACGCTTCGTTGAGACGAGAGAGAGAGAGGGTGTGTTTTTAAGTCAGAGATATGATGGTATATATATGATGATACAAGGATAGAGTGGTTTTTGTTGTTGTTTTTAAGGAGGCTTTCGTCTTCTTCTAAATCTGTCCCCGATGACGCACGGCCACACTCAGTACAGAAAAATACAAATAATTTGTGTGTGTGTGTGAGAGAGAGAGAGAGACTAATTATGTGGTTTTGTCATTAAGTCAGAGAGAGATTAATTACGTGTTTTTGGCATGCAAGTAAATACCGCCTGTCTCACAGAGAGACAAGAGATGTATTTTCGGTTTTAAAAAGCAAGTCTAGTTAAGCGTTTCCACTCCAGCAACAGTAAGCTGTCGAGGCAGCTCCCGTCCTGTGCTGGCTTTGTGTGCGCCCACATTCTTCAATTAGTAATCACTACGCTCACTCCGGGTGGACCGTGGCTAAAAACAATCCCCGGATTACAACAGGAGACACTGTTACTTATACAGCTTGCATTACCTGTCCGCCTATTGTCTTCGTCTTCCCTCTCTTGTGCTAGATGTTCGTATGTATTTGTTCGTTGTCTCTCCGCTTTGACTTTCAAATGAAGGTGGAACAGGTGTAGTTGTCACACGGTGTCTGGTTGTTGCGGTGGCGGAGCGAGGTTTGCTACTTCCATACCGCCTAAAAAATACGTCCACAGGAAAGCGGGACGTACTTGTATCCCTTACTGTGCAAAGATATAATTATGGTAACGTGTGCAGAAAAAATCTGGAACAGAACAAGGCCCAAAGCGCTCGTGCAGAAACAACACACAGGGAAGTTAATCCGGCAGCGCTCGAAAGATGTCACACAAACACAACAACAAAGACCTGAGTTGCCTACGGTAACTCTCACCTGACATGCGAGTTAAATCCCCACACACACACACACACAACCCTCTTTCTCCCAGATTCACTGAGTTTAAGGTCTTCCAGGTCAGTATGCAATGCCTCAATCAACCAGTTGCTTTTTTTTTTCTACACTTCGACCTACGTATAATTATATGTGAGAACACAGTCCCTCCCTGGGTTAAACCGGAACTGCTGCGGTGGTAGGTAGTGTCTACAGTAATGAATAATCGTCACGTGCGGACAGTGAGACGACGTGTCCAAGCCGATTCCTGCCTTCTTTCCTTCTTTGTTGTTGACTTAAATTACGCAGTGGCAGTGTGGGCTGATCGGCCTACTTTCCTGTGGTCCGGCCCGTCTCCGAGCTCTTGCCTCTGGGGCATGCCATGACGGATGATGGGTCGGGATGGTTGTGCTTATCACGACGAGACTCGTTTTATTGAACTCCTCTGGCAGTCAGATGTCCCTCGGATTGATTCGAAGATAGAGGCTATTTTTAGTGCACGTGGTAAACGCGCGGAGGCATGAATACGCACATATACAAACATACACATACATATACATACACGCGCGCACACACTCACTCACACATACTTCCCTGTCTGTCTATCAGCGTCTCTGCCCCCCCCCCCTCCCCGGCTCACACACACACACACACACACAGAGTTCTCTTCTGTGTCTCTGCCCCCCCTCCTCCCCATCTCTCGCTCACACACCTGTCTGTCTGTCTGTCTGTCTGTCTGTCTGTCTCTCTCTCTCTCTCTCTCTCTCTCTCTCTCTCTCTCACACACACACACACACACACACACACACACACACACACACACACACACACACACACACACACTTCCCATTCTCTCTGTGTCTCTCACCTCTCAAAGCACACGCGCCCGCACGCCTTGTTACATAACCAAATCCAGGTATTGTGTAATTGTTGCTGGAGCTCATAGCCTACGCTGACGGTCGTTTTGAATGATTCGCAGTGCGTTCCACTTACGCAGATAAGGCGGTCAGCGTGTGTACACGAGGCTGTACCACGGATTGAGAGGACAACAGGCGAGTCAATTCCCGGACTGAACTCGTTCCAGATTGGAAAGATTGGTTGTTGGTTAGACGTGTCTAACACAGAGTTAATTGTCTCCGAAGGCTGGGGTACAGACGGGGACCGAGATCCCAGGAGGTAGTTGGGGAAAGAGGGAGACTATACATATGCCGAACTCTACACTATCACCACCAGAATGATACTGTATTAAGATAGGCAGCGATGAGATCCATTTTAACCTTTTATTAAATTACTGTGAGGGACGCAGGCACAAAGCAGTGTCCACAGACCACAACTTTTGAAGAGAACGGAGCGCTAGAGCTGAAGCGAAGCGGAATCGAACCGAGGTCCTCCTGGTCTGTTCTCTCCTATGTTATAACGCTCTATCGCCAAGCCTTGATGGCAAAGAGTGACTCACCGACTGGTGTGGCTGTATGTAATACCACGGAATGAACTCAGTATGGCTGTTGATACGAGTTTGGATTAGACGTGTTAGCTGTTTGTCTCGCCAGGAAAGTAATACTCCTGCGCTTGGTTGAAGTGATAAATGGCTGCAAGTTCTTCGGGGAATATTGCTCGTGTCGTGTGGTGATAACGTGATATTCTCATTAGTAGTTGTGGATAGCGAGCGTGCAAACACATGCACACACACACACACACACACACACACACACACACACACACACACACACACACACACGAGAGAGGGAGAGAGAGAGAGAGAAAGAGAGATTTGTTGTTTAACTGTTTCATAAACAAGTTATCTGTTTGATCTACAGTATGAATATTTTATGTGGTTTTTGTCTTTTTGTCAGTATTCCGACCAACTAGCGTTTGAATCATTGTGGAAAGTCTTTAAAAAGAAACTGAGCGGTATTCTCGTTTCGTTTTCAGTTTCAAGCGAACAAACAATTAAACAACAACAACAACAACAAAAACTGTATATTTTGTTTGCAGTGCGCTATGAAGACTTCTGAAAACACTTCGCATCAACCAGTTCTATGATTTCGTTGTTGTTGCTGTCAACTTTGTTTTGATATTTTGCAACCCTTACTCTTAGATGCATTTATCATATTTTGAACTGTGGCAGAAAACAACAACAACAAACTGAATGCAGGCTGAACTGAATCGGCCAGAGTGCGTTGCCTTCAGGAATAACAAGTTTACCGCAAGCACAGCTAGATCACCAAGTATGGCTGATCGAAGCGCCTTGGTTAGTTGGTTAGTTATTGGACTTTAACGTCCTGTCAACCGCAAAGGGTCCTCCCAGGTACATAAAAGACAGAAATATGCCTACGTTGCTTATTCACCTGGAAATAAGCCAGATAGTCACTTACAGCAATGATTATATATAATTAATATAATACATTTAAAGCTGGCATACTTTATGATCGTCCTGAGGTGACCCCGTGCGGTTGACAAGACGTTAAAATCCAATTACTAATACTTTGTGATGAGGCAGCTGCCATTCAAAACGTATAGTTTCCCTGTCACGACGGTGCAAATAAACCAGGAAATGAGCACGCAGACTGGAGCCTAGCGTCGACTGAGCGAGAGCATGATTTGGATAGGATAGGAGCTGGAGCGACCTGGTTGGCGGCAAGACATGTTTGACATAGTAGCGTGTCTCCGTGTGAACCCTGTGATTTGCCCAAGCGAAAGCTATACAGCTACGCCGAGTGGGTTCCGACCTCTGTAGCGTGGCGAAGTGGCCAGGCCTTGGTGAATCTGAGGCCGACCTGCATACAGTACAAGGCCTCTACGTCTTTCCCGCTGAGGCCGAAGGCTTGTTCAGTTCAGTGTTGACTCACACTTGACTTGTAGGCATACCAATGTACTGTTCAGTTGTTCAGTTCAGTGTTGACTCACACTTGACTTGTAGGCATACCAATGTACTGTTCAGTTGTTCAGTTCAGTGTTGACTCACACTTGACTTGTAGGCATACCAATGTACTGTTCAGTTGTTCAGTTTAGTGTTGGGTCGACTCATACTTTACTCTTGTAGGCGTAGTAATGTACTGTTCGGTTTAGTGTTGGGTCGACTCATACTTTACTTGTAGGCGTACTAATGTACTGTTCAGTTGTTCAGTTTAGTGTTGACTCACACTTTACTTGTAGGCGTACCAATGTACTGTTCAGTTGTTCAGTTTAGTGTTGACTCATACTTTACTTGTAGGCGTACCAATGTACTGTTCAGTTGTTCAGTTTAGTGTTGACTCATACTTTACTTGTAGGCGTACGAAGGTACTGTTCAATCAGTCAGTGAATCCCTAGTTTTCTCAGTGGGTAGAGTGTTGAATACGTTTCGTAGACGTTGC
The DNA here is from genome assembly GCA_018857735.1 of Alviniconcha marisindica. NCBI lineage: Eukaryota > Metazoa > Mollusca > Gastropoda > Provannidae > Alviniconcha > Alviniconcha marisindica. The sequence continues at coordinate 396,747 of JABMCL010001226.1, forward strand.
GAAAGCGAGCTTTTGCCTACGTTGACTGTCACTGAGTCATCGAATAATAATTGTGTATTGTATGTATTCGCACGCAGACAAGCCAGTCACGCAGACAGACAGAGAGACGTGACCTGCATATCGCCAAAGTGACAATGATGCACTGAGACAGACTGACGTGAATGACATACTGCAGGCAGACTGTCATACACTAGGAGAGAGACCGACGGCGTTACGTAGGCCTGCGCAAGCAACAGACTGACGTACGTACAAGAGACAGACTGACACTGGTTGTGACGTGAGAGACAAATTTGCATTGAAGAAAAATTAAGCGACTCTCCACTGAGAACAGCCATTCCTAATAAACTCCACCCCGCCGGCTTCTTTTGAGAGTCTGTTGACCGCATTCTCAACCCACACACTCCTTCCGGCCATCTCTCTCTCTCTCTCTCTCCCTCCCTCCCTCCCCCAGCCACCCACCTACCCACCCCCGCCCGTCCGGCCTTCTTCTCCCCCTTTTCTCTGCTCAGACTACCCCCCCCCCCCCCCCCCCCCCCCCCACACACACACACACTCTCTCTCTCTCTCTCTCTGTCCCCTCCCTCCCCCAGCCACCCACCTACCCACCCCCCGCCCGTCCGGTAAGTAAACATGGTGCTTAACGTCCACAGAAACCATAAGGCTTATTAGGGACGGGTCGCCCGTCCGGCCTTCTTCTCCCCCTTTTCTCTGCTCAGACTACCCCCCACCCCCACCCCCCCACACACACTCTCTCTCTCTCTCTCTTCAGTCTCTCTCTTTCCCCCATTTCGCCCGTCCCCTCTTTCTCTCCTTCTCTCTCTCTGTCTCTGTCTGTCTGTCAGTCTCTCCTCCATTCCTCCCCACAATCTCTCTTTGTCCCGTCTTCCCTCTCTTTGTGCTATATATCCTGGTCCCCCACAGCACCTCCCCTCCACCCCGGCCTCCCTCTCCCTCCCTCCCTCCCTCCCCCTCCATACGTCACTCCATCTCTCGCACCTAATGTCGGCAGGTCACATCTCCTAGTGTTACGTACAGTATTATAATGCCCACATGTCGTAACAGTCCTACTTTCTCTACCTGACAGTGTGTGTGTGTGTGTGGGGGGGGGGGGGGGGGGGGGGAGGCAGTCCGGGACTGTTTGCTTAATGGCGGGGATGAAGAAGATAGGTTAGTCTGCTGATGCGGCGGTGACACTGATACGGGAAGGAATCATCCTGAGCGACAAGAATGTCGTCAGTGTGTGGGTGATCAAGTCGGGACTTCCCAGTTTCAAGTGTGATGTATAACTGACTTCATGACGTACGTGTGTCCAGAAGGACGACTTGTGTTGCCGCTGTTGCGCTATAAACCTATACCCACGCGTCAACAGAAGCAGGATCCCTTCTTTGTTCGCTTTTTATTCTGTGTGTGTGTGTGTGTGTGTGTGTGTGTGTGTGTGTGTGTGTGTGTGTGTGTGTGTGTGTGTGCAAAGCCAGGCAAGGCAATTAGGATGCAGAGAATAAAAAAAACAATGGCGGGGATGAAGAAGATAGGTTAGTCTGCTGATGCGGCGGTGACACTGATACGGGAAGGAATCATCCTGAGCGACAAGAATGTCGTCAGTGTGTGGGTGATCAAGTCGGGACTTCCCAGTTTCAAGTGTGATGTATAACTGACTTCATGACGTACGTGTGTCCAGAAGGACGACTTGTGTTGCCGCTGTTGCGCTATAAACCTATACCCACGCGTCAACAGAAGCAGGATCCCTTCTTTGTTCGCGTGTCTGTTATTTGTGTGTGTGTGTGTGTGTGTGTGTGTGTGTGTGTGTGTGTGTGTGTGTGTGTGTGTGTGTGCAAAGCCAGGCAAGGGAATTAGGCTGCAGAGAAATAAAATAAAAATAAAAAGCTGAAGAATCACACCATGTCCGACGTTTCGCGTATAGATTTACGGTTTTAAAGCAAAGCAGGGTAACCACGCACACCGCCACCGTGCAGAAAAACAGAAACACAACCCGGCTCATTTGGCATTGTCGGTAATGACGCGACAGGCGTGTTTTACGGTTGTTTTGCAACTGGATGCAAGGGCTTGGTCATACTGAGTTGAGTTTTCCTGGTCTGAACGCACATCAACAGGAGGGGGGGGGGGGGGGGGGGGCATACAAGCATGCGTGTAGAGAAGAGTCTCTCTCTCTCTCTCTCTCTCTCTCGAACATTGGCATAAACTGACTTGGATCTCCGTGTCGGCCGCAACAACGAGTCATTAATTTGCTCGCCAGATTCTCACCGGCATCCGGCGTCAAATGATTGTCATTTACTTTGGTATTGGCGAGATGCAGGCAGAACATGACGTCACAAATAAACACGATACGGTCTGTCCGTTAGGCCCAGATCTTGTATGTTAACGTTCCGTTAAAAACCGCTGACCTAAAAAAAAAAAAAAAACATATCGATATGAAATGGTCATTGCGGTCAATGATTGGACCACCGTCAGTGAGGTGCAGATGTACAGTCGGTCAGTGTGGAACACCGTCAGTTGAGCACTTTGTGGCACAGGTGTACAGGTACAGGTGTGACAGTCGGTCGTGTTGGCAACACTGTCAGAGAGGTACAGGTGTGGGACGGTACAGGTGTGACAGTCGGTCGTGTTGGCAACACTGTCAGTGAGGTACAGGTGTGGGACGGTACAGGTGTGACAGTCGGTCGTGTTGGCAACACTGTCAGAGAGGTACAGGTGTGGGACGGTACAGGTGTGACAGTCGGTCGTGTTGGCAACACTGTCAGTGAGGTACAGATGTGGGACTGTACAGGTGTAACAGTCGGTCAGTGATTGAAATATCGTCAGTGTCGGGTACATCACACTACAGACGTGACACTGACAGTCAGTCCGTGTTTGCTACGCGTTAGTGACATGCAGGTGTAACACAGTATAGAAACAGTCAGTGATTGGAACACCGTGAGTGACGTACAGGTATAGCAGAGTGTGGATGTGACAGTCCGTCAGTGATTGATATACATCAGTGACAGGGTGTAGCACAGTACAGGTGTGCCCGTGATCGGAATGCCATCCGTGATAGACAGGTGTATCACAGTACATATGTGAATTCAGAGACTGGAACACATCAGTGACAGACCAGTATGACACAGATGGCGTTCCAACCGCGGCCATACCTGTACGGCGCTACACCTTGTCACTGTTGGAACATTGTCACTGAATTGCAGTGTACAGGTGACAGTGGTTAGAAAACGGACAGGTATAGCAGTGCACAAGTGCCAGTGATTGAAGCAGTGTCACTGACAGGTATGACAGTGCACGGGTGCCAGTGATGAGAACAGTCAATGACAGACACTGAGACAGGTATAGCAGTGCAACAGTGCCAGTGATGAGAACACTGTCACTGTAGTGCCGGCGCTGAGAATACTGACACTGTGTCAATGACAGTGTTCTCATCACTGGCACTTGTGCACTGCTACACCTGTCTGTCATTGACTGTTCTCATCATTGGCACCTATGCACTGTTAGAGCAGCGAACAGGTAGAACAGGGAACATGTGCCAGTGGTGAGAATACTGTCACCGACAGACAGGTGTAGCTGTACACATGTGCCAGTGATGAGAACACTGTCACTAACAGACAGGTATAGCATGTGTGACAGGTATAACAATACGCAGATGCCAGTGATGAGAACACTGACAGACAGCTATGGCAGTGCACAGGTGCCAGTGATGAGAACCCCGTCACTGGGTGTATCACGGAACACGCTGCGACCGTCAAACGTGTGGCGGTCAGTGCACGGAGCGGCGCCGGTCAGTCTGGGCGTTGCTCGGGGCAGTGGCCCTCTATCTGCGGGCAATGCGGTCAGCGAAGTGGACAGTCGATACAGTCCCGACTGAAACACGCACACCTACACCATGCCTGTTTTGCTGCCTTTCCACTCGGCGGCACATCAATCTCTGCGTGGGCTCCCTTGAAGCTGAAGTACGGGCGAGGCAGAGGGGAAGTCGCCACAGCATCATTCATGGTGGTCAGGTTTCGGTGTGACCTCATCGGTCCCCCTACTTCCCCCCCGCCCCCACAGCTTCCCTGCCCCCGCCTACACACTCTCTCTCTCACACACACACACACCACACACACACACACACACACACACACACACACACGCAGCTGACCAAATTGGTGAAAGATCTTGTTCTTATGCTGGCCCATCTGTCTGGAACAATTTGCCTCAAACACTCCGCCACTCTGATTCTACCTCCTCTTTCAAAGCCGCCCTCAAGACGCACCTGTTTAATAATTATTTCTAAACTGTTTTTCACAGCCCTGCAAATCCCCTCGTTTTGATGCTGTGTGTGTGTGTGTGTGTGTGTGTGGTTAGTGTTATTGTAGAGCGCCCTGTGCTGCCACCTTGTGTGGTAGATGGGCGCTCTAGCAATCCTCTTTATTATTATTATTATTATTACACTCATTCTTCGGTAGACGGTCTACGACGCAAAAAACACACACAAAAAACACGCTCTACAACGGAGAAACACTCGCTGTACGATTCAGAAACACTCACTGTTTTTTCGCATAACAATTTGAAGCAGAAACGCGTACTGTACGAAGCAGAAACACACCTTCAGATTTCAGTGACGCCTCACGTTCCCTAGCTGCGCGATGGGAGGCCGCGGACGCAGAAATGAAAGTCCCCATGACGCGTAGAACCCAGAGCGTGAATGTGTGATTCAGTAAAAACATGTGATGTGACCGTCTGCGGTTGACGGGACGTTAAAATCAAAGAACCCTAACTAACCTCATCTTTAGTTCCACGGCTTCCCTCTGTCCATGACTGGGCTCAAATGCATAGACGTGACGTGTATTGAATTAAGTAAACATGGTGCTTAACGTCCACAGAAACCATAAGTCTTATTAGGGACGGGGAGAATTGGTGGGGTGGTGTGTGTGTGTGGGGGGGGGGGGGTATGGAATTGGGGGGAGCTGGAGAGGGAGATTATATATATACCTGTCGCTACACCGTCACCACCAGAATGACTTCTGCATTAAGGTGGGCAGCAATGAGAGCCATTTTAATGTTTCATTAATTGTGAGGGACAAAGTCACAAGACTGTGTCCACAGACCACAATTTTTAAAGTGAAAGGAGAGCCGAAGCAGATTCGAACCGAGATCCCTCTGCTTACCAGCCTAACGCCTTACCGCTAGGCCACACCGGCTCACACGTGCATTGAGCTGTCAGACTTGTTTAACGCTGTCTCCAGGGAGGTGCTTACAACGTGTATTAAATTGTTAAGCGCTGAGTTGACTCCAGAGAGGTGATGACAACGCGTATTAACCTGTTAAGCGCTGAGTTGTCTCCGGAGAGGTGATGACAACGTGTATTAACTTGTTAAGCGCTGAGTTGTCTCCGGAGAGGTGATGACAACGCGTATTAACCTGTTAAGCGCTGAGTTGTCTCCGGAGAGGTGATGACAACGTGTATTAACTGTTAAGCACTGAGTTGTCTCCGGAGAGGTGATGACAACGTGTATTAACTTGTTAAGCGCTGAGTTGTCTCCGGAGAGGTGATGACAACGTGTATTAACTTGTTAAGAGCTGAGTTGTCTCCGGAGAGGCGATGACAACGTGTATTAACTTGTTAAGCGCTGAGTTGACTCCGGAGAGGCGATGACAACGTGTATTAACTTGTTAAGCGCTGAGTTGTCTCCGGAGAGGCGATACAACGTGTATTAACTTGTTAAGCGCTGAGTTGTCTCCGGAGAGGCGATATCAACGTGTATTAACTTGTTAAGCGCTGAGTTGTCTCCGGAGAGGCGATATCAACGTGTATTAACTTGTTAAGCGCTGAGTTGTCTCCGGAGAGGCGATATCAACGTGTATTAACTTGTTAAGCGCTGAGTTGTCTCCGGAGAGGCGATATCAACGTGTATTGAGTTGCTAGACTTGTTTAACGCGTTGTCTCTGGGGGGTTACTAGCAACGTGTGTGGAGTTGGTAATTAAGTGCCGAGTTGTCTCCGGAGAGGTGACAACAACGTGTATTGAGTTGCTAGATTTGTTTTACGCCCAGTTGTCTCCGATGGCGGTATTGCCAACATGTATCGAGTTGCAAGAGTATCGTCAACATGTATCGAGTTGCTAGAGTATTTATTGTAAACATGCATCGAGTTCCTAGATTTGTTTCACGCCACGTAATCTTGTCAACGCGAAAGAATCATGTAGGCTTAACACAGTTTCTCCGAAGAGGTACTGGCAATGTGTATTGAGTTGTTGATAATAATAATATTAGCGGTCACACCGACATGGGTGAGCACAAGATATACTCTGAAAAATAATAAATTATTGAGATTAATTTTGTTTAACGCCGAGTAATCTCCGGAGATGTGCTGGCAACACATTTTGAATTAGATTTGTTTAACGCCGAATTCTCTCCGGAGCGGTACTGACAACTTAATACGTATCGAGTTGGTAAGATTTGTCTAACACCGATGTGTCTCCAGAGGTAAATGAAACGTGTATTGAGAACTGTGAGTGAGACTTTTATGCCTTTGCAATTTGATGGAGTTTGTTCTGCCTTTGAGGCGACCTCTGCGGTTGACTGGGCGTAGGTATATCTAGCATTTAGTCTGCACAACCGTTGCCATAGCTCAGGAGCTGTGTGAGAGTCGAGGTGGCCGTCCTGAGCTGTCCGTCCTAACGAACCTTCTGGTTTCCGTGGACGTAAAGAATTATTGAACCGTGCTCCGGCATTGGTCACAGCTTGTCCCTAATATGTCAACTGACATCTGAGGACATTAAGCATCATTTCGACATCAACAACCTTTGCGAACGAGTTGTGGCCGCGTCCATTCTTCAAGTGATGGGTGATGGGTAGGACTTTTTGCAGCGTCACGCCTCACAAACCACCACCCGGTCTAATGGGTGTTGTTGATGAGATTGTGCCTGCTCTTCTGTCCTTTCTGTAAGGTAGGGAGATATAAATACGTGCTGATGCTTTTAGGGTCTACTTGTGGCGAGTGGAATGAAAATTGATGGAAGTCTGAGGATTTTGCGTCGATGACATAAAATGTTTCAAGGTGAATGAGTTGATTCAGACTCTGAAGCACGACGACGAAAAGCATCACACGCACGTACGCACGCGCGCGCGCGCGCGCGCGCACACACACACACACGCACACACACACACACACACACACACACACACACACACACACACACACACACACACACACACTGAAACAGAACGGTGTTGTGACAGCAAACAAAACGTCTTCTTTTCATGAATGGGTACTTGAGGCGTCAGTATTTCGTTCCCTTCGCTTTGTTCAAAACGACCCTGACTTGTATACATACCTGACACTAGTTCTGTTGTTGTGGTGACCAGTACAGCAGGCCAGAGGCTGCAGCCGATTTGGGAGCGAAATCTGATTTGAAAGATTCTTCAAATTCCCATCAGAACACTTCAGTAGTGGCGGGACTCGCCGCGGGCAGTCACAGCTGCAGCTGTCCCTCAAAACCACTCCACAACGCAGGCAACGATGTCGTACCTCAGAGACGCCTTTGTCTTCCGGGAACGGGCTGGACAAAAGTGGGTTAACAGATCACATCGAAGAATAAAATGGTAGCTAGTTCATTCACATTCATGACTAGCTGTGCTTTAGCGTGGGAATCTGTGTGTAATTGTGCGCCTGCCTCCAACCTCTAGTTAAGAGCACAATGTGGCTTTATATATATATTGCTTTACGTCCACAGAAGCCACATGCAGCTTATCGGGGACGGGGGAGAGAGTGGCAGTAGTTTGCAGTATATTATATATATATATATATATATATATATATATACTATATATATAAAATATATATATATATGTTAACTTCTTGCTGGGGTAAGGGAGTTATAAAGACAGGCACGCGCATCCTCTCTCTCTCCTCTCTCTCTCTCTCACACACATACACACACACAGACCCCCACACACATACAACCACACACACCACACACACACACACACAACACAGCCACACACACACACACACACACACCACACACACAGCGACAAATCAGGCTGACACTCACAACACATCACGCATCAACCGACCGCGCACATTCACACACACACACACACACACACCACAAAAACACACACGAGGCGCGCGACACCTTGCTCACTCGCTCGCGCGCCACTCCCCCCCCCCCCCCCCCCCCGCCCACGCCCCCGCATCCACTACACACACGCTGTAGCAGCTGTCCCTAGTCATGGTGGTGTGAATCTGACCGAGCTCCTTTCTGTTTTTTCCGTATGAGCGCCATCGTCATTTTCATCGTGACAAGTATTGCTCAGGTTTCATCGTCGTCATTCTCGTTGGCGTCATCCTGCAGTTAAAGTCTCTGTGCTGAGAATGCAGGACTATCATGATGATGCGGAGCTTAATGTCCTCGGGTGTCGGGTTGACATATTAGGGACAATCTGTGACCAGTGCGTAAGCATGGTTCAGTGTTGCTTTACGTCCACAGAAACCATAAGGACGGGGAGCCCAGGACGGCCACCTCGACTTTCACACAGCTCCTGAACTCTGGAGCAGGGCTATCAAAAGTTCTAGGGGCTTTTAAAGGGTAACCGATCTGAAGACGCAAGTTGGACACAAAACGTAGTAAGGATGCAAGTAGTTCCGCCTGCAGGCTTCTTTTGGTTTTCCTGTTAATATTTAATCGAAAGAAGTACTTGTTTCGATTTGAATTTGAGCTCCTGATCATCCTGATCGTCCTCTTCGTCGTCGTCATTATCAATTCAACCACAGCGACCACCATTAACTCCTCCTTTTTTTCCCTTTCTTCTTCAGTCTTCTCTCACCCGTGGACCATTTTATTCCCAAGGAACAGTTATTGATTAGGTCGCCATGGTAACCGAGATCGAGAGCGAGGTTTAGGCACGTATAAGCTACGATGCAGACTCCAAGATCTCTGCACGCTTTCGCCATAATCAATGTGCATGCACACCCCAGCCTCGCTTTCGACTTCGTGACCCAGCTGGCTGTTACGAAAATCTGAAACAAGAATGACCGCTAACGTTCTAAAACAAGATCCAAACACATAAAAGGTTCAAAAGAACGCTATTATTTTATTAGGACAAAGCACAACATAGGAATTTCCTCTTTATTAAGCTACAAAACGACACTTAAACAACAGTTAAACTGTGGTAAAACGATGAAAAATGACATGGAAAATATATAGGAATGGTCTATTTCCAGCTGAAGGTTTTCCTGAGTTATTGGGTGTAAGGTCGTGACAGACCCAGTCACAGCGGATAGCGTGAATGCTTCATTGAAGAGCCGCGGCTGTCGTTGAGTGGAGTTATTTACGACAGAGGTTATCAGCTGGTCCCCGGGGTATCCGGGTCGAAGGAAATCATGCCAAAGTCCACAAAACCCCAATCCCTTTAAGCGGTTGGAGTGGATCTGAAGTTATGAATGGGGCACAACCTCGGCCACCATAGCGTTATAACAGCCCTGCGTAGCATAGCCATAAATAGCACAGATGAGTAACGGGCCCCTGTCATAGTTCAGGAGCTGTGTGAGAGTCGAGGTGGCCGTCCTGAGCTGTCCGTCCTAACGAGCCTTCTGGTTTTTGTGGACGTAAAGAATTATTGAACCGTGCTTCGGCATTGGTCACAACTTGTCCCTAATATGTCAACTGACATCTGAGGACATTAAGCATCACTTCGTCATCACGGGCCCCTGCTCAGCATGACGTCACACCCGCTCCAAGGTGGTCCGCTTTAAAAAAAAAAAAAAAAAGGAAAGAAAGAAGCTATCTATAACAGACCTCTGTGACCTGAGTCACTTTTTTTTTCTTTTCTTTTTTAACGGCTGTCGAATTTGCTTATCGCGGATTCTTTTCATTCTTTCGGTTTATGTGGCGCGCCAGGGGTGGTTGTTGTTGCGGTAAGCCGGGTGTTTTGCGGGTGAACTGTGGAGTGGCGTCATGTTTCATCCTTGTCACACCTGGGCCGTCTGTTGGCGCCAGCCGTTTAGAGTCAGCATCTGCTTGTATCTCAGCCCCCGGCACGTACACATTATCATAGAAAAACGACGACGCCCTTGGCGAAGCTAGCTCTTCCTTGTTTGGCTTAAGCCCGTTCTTAACTGGGCGAATGTTTGTTTGCCGAACATACTTCGGACAGTTCGACGAACTATGATTCGTTTCTTAATTGAACTTTTAGTTCGCCGAACATGGTTCGGACAGTTCGAAGAATTTACTCGTTCTCAACTGGCTCGTAATGAGATGCAAGCTTCGGCCCGAACTTGCGGCAGACAGCATGATCGAAAATGTAGGCTAAAGTCAAGTCAATATACTTTCATCATCCCTCACAGGGTAATTCAACTAACTACTATCTCATTCTGGGTCTCCGAGACAAGGCTGCGCCTCCCACAAGTCAACAAACAAACAAATTCCCTCCGAAGCGAGTGAAGAACCTAGCGACACCGTCATCCATGTTTATTTTTTCTTTTCTTCATCCACAGGAGAGCTCTCCTCTCAGCCAATCAGAGGCAATGTTCGTCGAATAGGGCGAATGTTCCCAGAACATGTTGAGCGAAGCTTTTTGGACCCCGAATATAGCTTCGACGAATACTTCCAACTAGGTTCGCGAAGAAAAGTTCACCCATTTAAAAACCAACTAGGTTCGCCGAATACTTCCAACTAGGTTCGCGAATAAACATTCGCCCAATTAAGAACGGGCTTTAGGCTACACCGTCACACGGCGTCCTTGACTTGGGAAATTCTGACGTTTTGTCGTGCATGCTGAAGGCCACGCAACACGTAACGGTGCTCCAACTGGTCTGATCCTCGCGTGTAACCCGTCTATTAACCCTTTCGTCGCTAAAGTCGCCGAGCAGCGACTTGCAACGACAACGTCAATGTCGCCGGGAAGCGACTTGCAACGAGAACGCCAATGTCACCGATCGGCGACTTGGGTCAGAGGAGTTACTGAATGAACCATTTGTATCATTTGTGACGAAAACCACACGCGGTCCCAAATTTGGTCACGTGACAAAAACAAGGCCGGCTTTCATTTGGCGCTGAAATCTGTTTGTCTTTGTTTGGTTTGTACGGATGTTAGGCAACATGTTTACTTACTTTGACTTTGTTCCAATTTTATTGCGTGTTAAGATTTCAGTGTTTATAGCGGAAGGAAACTGCACCATCAGTACCAGTTACTTCTTTGGCAGGGAAAAGAACGGACGAGAAAACCCCGCACTCGTCGTTAGAACGGCGCAGTAGGGACTCGACAGTGGGACGGGTCGGACTCTTTAAGACCGTGTGTAACTGAAGGATCACCCTGTCATACTTGGCCCGTGATGTGTTCGAATGACGACATCGGCCATCCCAAGTCGGCATCAGTGAGAGTCTTCAGCAGATGATTTGTCTGCAGAAGAAACGGAAGACTTGGAGCCTTCGCTTCGATCACTGTGTTGAAATTAAAGTGTGTGTGGGAGGGGGGGGGGGGGGGGGGGTGCGTGCGTGCATGTGCATAGTACTTGCGTGTAACCGATGAGTATATTCGTGTGCGCGCACACCAGTGTGTGTATGTGTGTGCGCGCGTGGGCACACATACGTGTGTGTGTGTGTGTGTTCCTGTACGCACCCTCCGTGTGCGCATTTAAAAGCCACTGAGTGTCAGTCATTGCCTAGGCCGTATCACGTGCGATTTCGCCTCACTGGTCACGTGACGGCGACAGACGCGCGGAGACAGAAGGCAGAACTGGGCCCTGTTGACACTGAAGGCGGCGGCTCCAGAAACGCGCGGGGCACAGTGTTGACCGGCAGATTAATCAGGAGGCACGCTGTGTTTTCACTGTGCAGCCTGGCTGCAACGCTGCAGGAAAGCCACAATCACTCCGTGCTTTGCACTCTTACCGTGCAAGCACCTCGTCTTCAGTGGTCGCCATGCCATGCACAGTGACCGTCTCAGTGTCTGCACGTGCTCCCAGCTTACCGCTGTCTCCGCACTAATACGCTGACGTCCCCCTCCTGTCCGCTCCCCCCCCCTCCCCCCCCCTCCCCCCCTCCTGTCCGCTCCCCCCCTCCCCCCCCCCCGCCCCCCCCCCCCCCTACCCCGCACTCTCAATCCTGTCCAATCGTTGAGGTTTCACTTTTATGTTATGGACAGTTATTCTAAGGGGTTCCGTCTACCACCAACATCATAATATCGATTGTCAGGGCCAAACATACTTCCGCGTCAAATCACACTGATGAGTTCCAAGCGTGAGTCCCTGTTCATGACATACAGTAACGATACACTATATGATTATCAGTGCTGCATGTGTGTTGGACGACCGTGTTGACGAGAGACGCACACAGTTGACGCACCCAGATAAGTCGTTGCCACTTTTTCTTTCTTTCTTATTGTTCACCTATTAAGTGATTGCTCGTTGGTGTGTGTGTGTGAGAAAGAGAGAGAGAGCGAGGGGGGGGGGGGGCGAGAGAAGACGTCACATTTTAATTTTAAGGTCGGACGGGGGGGGGAAGGGGGGGTTCTGCGTGTACAACGAAAGACAAATCTGTTTACGTTCCTGTCAACTGTACCAGTTTCAACTTTTCAACTGAAGGTCAGGTTCAACAATCAAGGGCAGACTGTCACGATGTATAGATTTATTTATATGTATGTGTGAAAGAGCTGACACCACGACTCCCAAAACTTCGTAGTTGTATACATACATATGTATAGATCTGTATATATATATATATATATATATATATATATATATATATATATATATATATATATATATATTTCTGTATATTCCGATAAGCATTCTTGCTGGAGGGGAATAATTATTAGAAATGGACCCCCGATCTCCGCATTTCGTATTGACTGCTCGGCGGCCCTGTGATACGCGGAATGACTGGAGGACTGAGCGTTGACGAGGGGTTTTGAGAGGTCGTAAACCCTCTACTAAAACCCAGGCTTAGGGACCGAGTGAAAGGGCATAAGGCCGGCTCTAGGGGCCAGCAGTGGCTACTGACAAATATTGGTTTCAGCCATATAATAGTGCATATAGTCCCCGATAAAGCTTTCTGGGCACGTAGAGGTTTCAGGTGTTGCATTTTCAGCTGTAGACGTTTGGTTGCCCGGATTGTGGCACAAAATCGGCATCGACGTGGGGACTTACTTAGGACTTGAACACACTTTCAGCCCCGTCTGGCATAAACACACTTTCAGCCCCGTCTGGCATAAACACACTTTCAATCCCGTCTGACATAACGTTTTTGTTTGTTGGTTTTTGTTGAGTATAGCCGGAGTTGCTTGTTTGTGTCTTTGTGCGCATGTGTGTAACGCAAACACAGTTTTTGTTCTTTATCAAAATTCAGTTAAAAAGTTCTAAGAAGGGAGAACAAGTTGATTCCACATAATAATGAGAGAGAGAGAGAGAGAGAGAGAGAGAGAGAGAGAGAGAGAGAGAGAGAGAGAGAGAGAAGGGGGGGGGCGACGACAATATAGCTCAGAATATATAACAGAAAGATACAGGAAAACAAGTCAGCTCTTTAAATGTCCCAAATATTAATCACAGCTGCCTTCCTCGGGGAGTTATTTCTTACAACTGACGTAGGTTAAAACGCTGTTCACAAAACCATTTTCAGATATTTGGGGTGTCTAAAACTCGATGATCAGTAAAACACACGAACTGCGGGGCTAAAATATTGTTCACAAAAATGTCTGTCATTTTCTATATATATATATATATACTAATGTATTGGTAACTTTAGATACCGGACCGTGACAAACAATTATTGGGCTTTGAGAAATGACGCCTGACACTGTCCGAGCAGCAGTGCAAGTCTTGCATTAAAAAAAAAAAAAAAAAAAAAATCTATAGCTACACAGGTGTAGTTAGGCCGTAGTCTGCTGCTACCAGGCTGGGAGGGACTGCTGGGAGAAGTGATGGATAGGTCTCCGCGAAGCCGGCAGCGCCATCAGAGTCATGCAGCTAGCCGTGCGTGACCGCTACAACCTACGTACTTGTACACCATGAGATGCATGCATCTGATAGTGACACATACACGTATGTAACTGAAGCACTTACTTACTTGTCACGTTTTACCCGGGGGGTGGGGGATGTAAGCTACAAACTAGTAGGACTAAATTCAGTTCAGACTTCTGTCATTTTCTATTGCGGTTTCTATCTTGTTTTCGTGATAACTGATGTAGAATTTGTCCAGCTCTTTGAGGAACCGTTTACAGTTTGTGTGAGAATGGTGTAGGGTGTGCTAGGTGAAGGGCAGCCTCTTGTTGGCTGTGCAACAAATGTGCGTGTGCGTGTGTGTGTGTGTACAGCCAACAAGTAGTGAACACACACACACGCACACACACACACACACACCCACGCACACGCATACACACACAAACGCACGCGACGCGCATACTCTCTCTCTCTCTCTCTCTCTCTCTCTCTCTCTCTCTCTCTCTCTCTCTCTCTCTCCACACACACACACACACACACACACACACACCCCACACACCACACCGGTTTGTTTGTTTGTTTGTTTGTTCTCTCTCTCTCTCTCTCTCTCTCTCTCTCTCTCTCTCTCTCTCTCTCTCTCTCTCTCTCTCACACACACACACACACACACACACACACACGCATAGACGCACAACGCACGCAACGCGCATACTCTCTCTCTACACACACACCGACACACACACACACACACACACACACACACACACACACACACACACACACACACACACACACACACACGCACGCGCGCACTATATACACACACACACACACTCATACACGCACATTTACACACACACGCACACACACACACGCACACACACACGCACACGTGTACACACACAAACGCACGAGACGCGCATACTCTCTCTCTCATCCACACACACACGGGAGAGAGAGACGGGAGAGAGAGAGAGAGAGAGAGAGAGAGAGAGAGAGAGAGAGCGCACCACTACAATTAACATATGGAGATGACGTAGTCGGAGGACACCTGCAGTCCGAGAACGAACGTAACGAATAACTGCACGGTATAGCCTGCCCGCCTGGAGCTGATGTTACAGTCCGCCAATAAATCATACCGTGACCGACATTCCTGATGTATCGTTGACACACTGTTGTCTTTGATGATGTGTGTGTCACTCCGTGGGCCTGTGCGTCGCTCCGATATATATACCTATATATATATATATATATATGTGTGTGTGTGTGTGTGTGTGTGTGTGTGTGTGTGTGTGTGTGTGTGTGTGTGTGTGTTGGTTGTGTGTGTGTTTTTACGCCAAGGATGCAGTGCGAGGTTTTTATATATATAGTTCATGCTTCTGAGGTTTGTGTGTGCGTGCGTGTGTGTGCGTGCGTGCGTGAATGCGTGCGTGCGTGCGTGCGTGCGTGCGTGTGTGTTACACTCTCTTCATGTTTTCAAGCGCTTGTGGGCACATTGTGTGGACGTCACCGTGGAAGTCTTGTTTTTATGCGTCTCATTATAAATCGCCATTACACTACATCTCATTGTGTGTTTGCAGGGAGAGTGCCCCACGAATGGCGGTTCTGCACAAAAGCCCAGAGGGATATGGATTTGTTCTGCGTGGTGCCAAATGTAAGTAGTGCTTTTCAGCAGTCATTGTTAAACACAGTGGCTTCCGTCACCATTAGTAAGTACAGCGCTTGCACGTAATGGCTGGATACCTTGGGAAGGTAACCACACTCTCCCTCCCCCCCCCCACACACACACACCCACCTCCGCGGCATTCTACGTCCACCCCACTTCCCGGCCCCTGCACAGGAATGCACACACAACGAATCACTGCACTCTGTTTTGAAAAAACCCTCCTCCCCACCCGTTTCGTCATCGTTGTATCACACCTATCATTATTTTCCCCACTACCACTGACTCCTTCTTCCCCCCCCCCCCTAAAAAGCAACAACAGTCAAAAAACCTTCCCCCCCCCCCCCCCCACCTCCTTTTTTTTTTTTTTTTTTAAAGAGAAAGGAAAAAAAGACAGCATTAAGGAGAATCTCTAGATCCGAACACCTTGTTAAAACTGAAAACACAGACTTATACGCACAATTATAATGCCCACTCAGCGAGTGAAGTTGCGTGATCTCTGTGACACTCCGTGATACTGCCGTGTCCGTGACACTCTGTGTGTGTGTGTGTGTGTGTGTGTGTGTGTGTGTGTGTGTGTGTGTGTGTGTGTGTGTGTGTAACAAGTGTGCAACAGTTTAGAGCCACAGTGCTAGAGAGCTCGAAATGGTCTCCCGGTGTGAGTGTGTCTGTGTGTGTCCCAAGTGGGGGAGGGGGGGGGGGGGGGGGGGTCTCAGCCTGTCCACGTTAAATAGCAGAAGGTGTGTGGGGAGGGGGGAGTTGTCCCCTGCTTGTTGCTCCTCCCCCCTCCCCCCCCTTCCTCCTTCAGGTTGAAACACAGGGTCTGTTTCACGTGTGGGCCAGGGACCTGCTAGTGCTCATTATCCAGGGTCAATACATAACCCCTCCGTACACACTGGCCTTTACCGCCCCGATCACATCGAGAGAGAAAAGGAGGCCGGGACAGAGTCACCGGGAGGGAGGGAGGGACGGAGAGTTAGATGATTTATTTTCCAAAGATTGGAGAGAGAGAGAGAGAGAGAGGGAGAGAGAGAGAGAGAGAGAGAGAGCGTATCATTTTCAAAGATTGGAACTACGATTGGTGCAGACTATGCAGATCTAGGGATTAGAAAGAGAGAGAGAGAGAGAGAGAGAGAGAGAGAGAGAGAGAGAGAGAGAGAGAGAGAGAGAGAGTATATACTTCCTTATGGGCAGTAGTTTGACTAGGTTCAGTGTTTTGACATCCAACCCTCGTCTATAAGGGACTAATGCTGTTAAACTATAAGTGCCTGCATATGTTATGTAAAACAGGTTGGGGGTGGGTGGGTGGGGGGGGACTACCGAGCAAGGAAGAAAACTTCCACACCCACCTTGAACACAGGAGTCAAAAATCAACAACGCCATACCCCATATATTGTAATTATGCACGTGACGCTATAGCCACGATTAAAAGGGCTATTGTGAAGTTTGTTTCGTTCACTTCCCCGTGTGTGCCAGGATTACTTTCGGCAATGGCAATGTAGGCGATACGGCAAGGCCGTCAAACCCCGGAAGTCGATGTCCAGCAGTCTGAGTGGAGAAGGAAGTAGACACGAAATATTTTACCTGGCTCAGGGTTAGCTGACAGAGATGTTTTCAGTGTAGATGGTTGGTGTGTTTCAGCCCACAATTATGTGTTTTCATTGTCACTGGTTGGGGTGTTTCAGTCCACGAGAATGGTGACTAGGATGTTTTCACTGTCACTAGTGTGTTTGAACCCATATATGTTTGCATTGTCACTGGTTGGTGTGTTTCAGCCCACGAGAATGCTGACTAGGATGTTTTTAGTGTCATTGGTTGGTGTGTTTCAGCCCATGAGAATGCTGACGGAGATTGTTTCCTTGTCATTGGTTGGTGTTTGGTGATTGGCCCATGAGAATGCTGACGGAGTTGTTTTCTGTGTCATTGGTTGGTGTGTTTCATCCCACGAGAATGCCAGACTCGCATGTTTTCAATGTCATTGGTTGGTGTGTTTCAGCCCACGAGAATGCTGACTGGGATGTGCTTTCAATGTCATTGGTTGGTGTGTTTCAGCTCACACCCACGTGGGTAACCTCAACTTCCAGCCCACCCCGGAGTTCCCCGCCCTGCAGTATCTGGACAGCGTCGATCCCGGCAGTCAGGCCGAGAGGGCGGGGCTTAGGGGAGGAGACTTCATCATGGAGGTAGGTGCTAGAGGGGCCATGATGTGTATACATGTCAAATCGATTAGTAGGGATCACGGTCAGGCAGAGAGGGCGGGGCTTAGTTGAGGAGACTTCATCATGGAGGTAGGTGCTAGAGGGGCCATGATGTGTGTACATGTCAAATCGATTAGTGGGGATCACGGTCAGGCCGAGAGGGCGGGGCTTAGGGGAGGAGACTTCATCATGGAGGTAGGTACTAGAGGGGCCATGATGTGTGTACATGTCAAATCGATTAGTAGGGATCACGGTCAGGCAGAGAGGGCGGTACTTAGGGGAGGAGACTTCATCGTGGAGGTAGGTACTAGAGGGGCCATGATGTGTGTAATTGTCAAATCGATTAGTGGGGATCACGGTCAGGCCGAGAGGGCGGGGCTTAGGGGAGGAGACTTCATCATGGAGGTAGGTGCTAGAGGGGGCATGATGTGCATGTCATTCAATTAGTAGGGATCACGGTCAGGCCGAGAGGGCGGGGCTTAGGGTAGGAGACTTCATCATGGTGGTAGGTGCTAGAGGGGGCATGATGTGTATGTCATTCGATTAGTAGGATCACGATCAGGCAGAGAGGGCGGGGCTTAGGGGAGGAGACTTCATAATAATACAATACAATAATAATACAATGATACTTTATTAATCCTTAGAAAGGAAATTCAGTTGTTAGAAAAGAAATTCAGTTGTCTGCCTTTGGACAAATAATAACAAGTAATAACATGCAGGTAGTACCTACACTGGCGGCATGCTGTGTATACATGCCCTGTGTCACTGTGATTTGACTTAGTGAAACGGTTTCACTAAGTCAAACCGATTGGTAGAGAACTCGCGGGTCAGGCCGAGAGGGCGGTGCTTAGGGGCGGAGGCTTCATCGTGGAGGTCATTAAGGACCAGAGGCGGCATCTTTTGTAAGACATGGTTCAGGAGCTGCGTGAGAGTCGAGGTGGACGTCCTGGACTGTCCGTCCTAACGAGCCTTCTGGTTTCCGTGGACGTAAAGATTTATTGCACCGTGCTTCGCGTTGGTCACAACTTTTTCCCCAATATGTCAGCTGACATCTGAGGACATAAAGCATCACTTCCATCATTCAATTCGAGTTCATGGTTCAGGAGCTGTGTGAGAGTCGAGGTGGACGTCCTGGGTCCGTCGTAACGAGCCTTCTGGTTTCCGTGGACGTAAAGATTTATTGCACCGTTGCTTCGGCGTTGGTCACAACTTGTCCCTAATATGTCAGCTGACATCTGAGGACATAAAGCATCACTTCATCATATCAATTCGAGTTCATGGTTCAGGAGCTGCGTGAGAGTCGAGGTGGACGTCCTGGACTGTCCGTCCTAACGAGCCTTCTGGTTTCCGTGGACGTAAAGATTTATTGCACCGTGCTTCGGCGTTGGTCACAACTTGTCCCTAATATGTCAGCTGACATCTGAGGACATAAAGCATCTCTTCATCATCATCTTTGTAAGAAAAGGCCACTCTCACTGTAGCAGTGGTGACTCGGGTGACGCCAGTGAGCACAAAGTGTCTGTTGGTGGCTGCATGCTTCAACGTTAAACGCACTGGCATAAAATTGGAGGAGTAGGGGCTTACCCCCTCCACCAAGTCCGCCCCCCTACCAAGGGTGTAGGTGTCTGCATACTCTTAAATTAGGCACGACATTCACATTCTTCAGTTCAGTGTCTCAAGTCCGATTAGCTTCGTGTTACTGTTAGTAAATACCAAGTCAGCCGTGTACTTAAAGAAGATTTGTGTACGTAAGTAAATACCAAGTCAGCCGTGTACCTAAAGAAGACTTCTGTACGTAACGTCCTGTGCCTTGTTCCCCTCTCTCTCTCTCTCTCTCTCTCTCTCTCTCTCTCTCTCTCTCTCTCTCTCTCTCTCTCTCTCTCTCTCTCTCAGTTATCTATCTTTCTTTTTTATACTGATGAGTACATTTCCCCCACTTCTTTTCAGTGTGAAATCCAGTAAAACACGCAGTTCTGATAATGCTGAAAAAGGCTTTTGATGGACCACTGCAATCTCGGCATGCCTGTTAATGCACAGTTGAGGCGATTTGACCTGCTGACCTAAAATAAATAAATTAAAAAAAAAAAAGGGGAAAATACACCTCATGCATTCCTGAGGGACGGAGTGACGACAAAAAGGAGTAGGAAAGAAATAGCGGGAAAAAAACTATTATCCGTTCGTTTCAGTCTCTCCACCGACTCAGCTTTTGGTCAGTGTACACAGCTCCTTTCCAGATGACCCAGTAAGATTGTCGGTCAACAGCGAGGGGATAAGGCATCAAACCGGGCATCCCACGAGCGCAAACACGAGCCGTGGCTGTGATGGAGAGCAAAATCACTTTCAAGCAAAGAGAATTCAGACAAATACAAACTGGAGGGGAGAAAACCCCGGCGTGCTTTTTCAAGAAGCGGGCGCTCTTAAGGGGGTTACAATAGTAAGAGGGGATAAGTATACGCCTGGGATTCAGACTTTGTGAGTTGTGTGCCCCTTCTCTGCCACCTCCCCCCCCCCTCCCCCCCTCCTCCTCCCCCACCCCCCACCCCCCCGTGGTCTTCAAGCTCCCACCCGCTCACTCCCACAGCCCTCCCCCCTCCCCCCACCCCCCGCACACACACACACACACCTTCATTGTTGCAGTGGGGTGGAGCTCCCCCTGCTCAAACACTTGGAAAGACTCGGTGAGGTTGTCGCCGAATGTAACACTCACACCCTCCCGCCTTTGTAATGAGCTGCTGGCTGGGTTAGTGTGCTTTCTTCTTTGATTGTGTCTCTGGGTTTTGTCAATGGAGAAGACGCACGCACTGGTTAATGTAGGGTCTGGCTGGGGAGAGAGAGACAGAGAGAGACACAGAGAGGATTGGAATCATAATGACGTTTGCCCTGTGTCTGGATGAGACGAACAACTTCTGTAGGTCCTGTGCGCTACTGGCATGCACACACTACAGTATGCACACACTAACGACCTTGTGTCAGCGGGAAAGAAGAAGAAGAAAAGAAAAAGAAAAAAGAAAAAAAAGCAGCAGTTGCCCTGGCCAACTTTGAAGAAATTGCACGGATCAAGATTAGGCTGGGTGGCGTTGCTTTTTCGCAAATGACTTTTGTCACAATATTGGAAAGTGATCCACATTTTCACAGCTGTGACTCAGTAAACATGGCGTTTAACGTCCACAGAAACCATAAGGCTCATCAGGGGGGGGGGGGGGGGGGGGGGGGGGGGGGGGTTTTTTTTAAAGGAAAAAAAAAAAAATGATAATAATAATAATAAAACAAATCCCAGTGTTCATTAGTGTCTCTCCCTCCTCTTAAATTTTCTGCCATGCCAGTTTTGCCTCCATCATCACCCCACTCACTTACGATGCCGCGACTCATAATTCAGTTAAATCAAAGGGACTGCATGCCAAGTTTGGCAAAGAAACAAAGTTTCCATTCTCACTTTTGTGCAGCTACATGGTAAAGATAGACCATCTTTGCAACGTAAGAGTATGAAGCCTCCACCCCTGACTATCACCTGCTTCTAGTATTTATACCAAAAGTATAATGTTCAGCTGAATGAAAACAAGGCTGGTTATGGTGTTTAGTTACAGGGAACCAAGGCGTATCATTGTGTTTAGTTACATGGGAACAAGGCGAATTATGGTGTTCAATTACATGGGAACAAGGCTGATTCTGGTGTTTAGTTACTTGGGATCAAGGCGAATTACAATGTTTAATTACATGGGAATAGGGCTGATACTGTTTAGTTACGTGAGAACAAGTCTGATTATGGTGTTTTAGTTACATGTGAACAAAGCTGTGTGTATTTACGTAGGAACAAGGCTGATCATAGCGTTCAGTTATATGGGAACAAACCTGAGATTTGCGTTTACGTGGGAACAGTCCCACGGGGCTAAGCTTGGAACAGTAAGGCTGAATGTGGCGTTTAACTACGTTAGGGAAAAAAGGCTGACTGCGATACAAGACTTAGTTGTGGTGTTTTCGTTACGTGGAGACAAGTCTGTTCATGGTGTTTCGTGGCAAAGAGGCTGATCATGGTGACAGTTAATGAGGTGACAGTTGATAACTACTTGCCTGTGCTGTGTTACTTGGCACACCTCACTCAAAACCCAGAAGCTGAGCCCATTGTTTGGCGAGAAAGCGGAGTAGTCGTTTGTCCACACTGGTGCATGTCTACTCGTAGTCGTACGTACATGCTGTGTTGTCATCTGTCACTCTCGCCGCTGCACTCTGTCTTCGGGATCGCTTTATTTGCGTGCCGTTTTGAAAAGAGAAGAAAAAGTTGTTAAATACTCCTTCACTGAGCTCCTTTACTTGTATGCGGCTTCCAGCATTTTGTTCCAGCTACTCGTCGACTGGGGTGAAAATCATCTCAGTCTATGTGTACGTACTGGTGAAAATCATCTCAGTCCATGTGTACGTACTGGTGAAAATCATCTCACTCTGTATGCACGTGACTGGGCGTAAAACACCAGATTACTTTCCACATGTACCTACTTGCTCCAGCACTTCAGACGTTCTTCTGTAGTGCAGGGGGGACAACTGCTTATAATGATTTAGTCTCTTGTCTCGCAGTCAGCGGATATATGGGCTTTGGACTAAAGGAATGGACTAAGAAAAAGACAAAAAGGCTCAGTGTGACCTCTGTCTCTTTCACACACACACAGCGCGCGCGCACGCGCGCGCACGCACGCACGCACGCACGCACGTACACACGCAGAGGGAGAGAGAGAGAGAGAGGGAAAGGCCACAATATCACCATATTAGCAGCGGGCACTGTATGACCTCATGCTGTATTGATCCCTGTGCTAATTACCCTCATCACACACACACACACACACACACACACACACACACACACACACACACACACACACACACACACACAGTGACATACACACACACACACACACACACACACACCACACACACACACAACACACACAGTGAAACACACACACACAGTGATACACACACACACAGTGATACACACACACAGTGATACACACACACACACACACACACACACACACACACACACACACACACACACACACACACACATCTCGCTGTGTCGATGGACCGGCCACTGCACTGCACCTCTCTTGAATCCTCAGCTCTCCTTGTTTGCTCCCTCCTCCCACCCCCCACCCCCACCCCTCCTGCCCTACTTCCCTTTCCACCGCCCACACCCCCACCATCTCAACCTGCCCACCTGACAATCTCCTTTCCAACCCCCATCCACCCCCTCCCAATCAATCGCTTCATTTGTTCCCTGTCTGCCCGCTGCAGATCAACGGGGAGTGCGTTACCAGGGCGTCTCACGAGCGAGTGGTGCAGCTCATCCGGGCCTCGGGCGACGTGCTGGCGCTGAAGGTGGTGTCGGTCAGGCCACCGGGCGAGCTGCACCCCGCCTCCGCCGCCGCCACAGACTGGTTCCAGCACCAGGACGGCTCCAGGACCCTGCCCTCGCGCAGCAAGAAGCCAGGTGAGGGAGCTGAGCCCGTAAAGGACGGGTTCATTCTGTTCATTTGTTGGCTTGTTGATCTTCTTCTTGTTCTTCTTGTTCTTGTTCTTGTTCTTCCTCCTCCTCCTCCTCCTCCTCCTCCTCCTCCTACCAGAATCGGGCTTTGCCAACTGGCAACGTAATCCATCAAGGAGATTTTTCTTCTTGTTCTTCTTTTGTTCTTCCTCCTCCTCCTCCGCCTCCTCCTCCTACCAGAATCGGGCCTTGCCAACTGGCAACGTAATCCGTCCAGAAGATTTTTCTTCTTCTTCTTCTTCTTGTTCTTCTTGATGGATTACGTTGCCAGTTGGCAAGGCCCGATTCTGGTACAAACACCCACTTGCACTCGCGCACAGAGCAGCATGTTTATACTGTTCCCCCATCCTCCTGACCTTCTGTTTGTTTGTTGTTTATACTGTTACCACATCTCCGTAACGTCGAGTCCACGTGTGGTCCCTCGCGCAGCAAGAAGCCAGGTGAGAGTTGAGCCAGGAAAGGCAGGGTTGATTCTGTTTGTTTGTTGTTGTTTATGCTGTTCTCACATCTTCGTAACGTCGACTCTATGTGTGTTTCCTCGCGCAACAAGACGCCAGGTGAGAGTTGAGCCAGGAAGGCTGTGTTAATTCTGTTGGTTGGTGTGTAGTTTATACTGCTCTCACATCTTCGTAACGTCGACTCTATGTGTGTTTCCTCGCGCAACAAGACACCAGGTGAGAGTTGAGCCAGGAAGGCTGTGTTAATTCTGTTGGTTTGTTTGTTTATACTGTTCTCACATCTTCGTAACGTCGACTCTATGTGTGTTTCCTCGCGCAACCAGAAGCCAGGTGAGAGTTGAGCCGGGAAGGCTGTGTTAATTCTGTTGGTTGGTGTGTTGTTTATACTGCTCTCACATCTTCGTAACGTCGACTCTAGTGTGTTTCCTCGCGCAACAAGACGCCAGGTGAGAGTTGAGCCAGGAAGGCTGTGTTAATTCTGTTGGTTGGTGTGTAGTTTATACTGCTCTCACATCTTCGTAACGTCGACTCTATGTGTGTTTCCTCGCGCAACAAGACACCAGGTGAGAGTTGAGCCAGGAAGGCTGTGTTAATTCTGTTGGTTTGTTTGTTTATACTGCTCTCACATCTTCGTAACGTCGACTCTATGTGTGTTTCCTCGCGCAACCAGAAGCCAGATGAGAGTTGAGCCAGGAAGGCTGTGTTAATTCTGTTGGTTGGTGTGTTGTTTATACTGTCTCACATCTTCGTAACGTCGACTCTATGTGTGTTTCCTCGCGCAACAAGAAACCAGGTGAGAGTTGAGCCAGGAAGGCTGTGTTAATTCTGTTTGTTTGTTTGTTTATACTGTTCTCACATCTTCGTAACGTCGACTCTATGTGTGTTTCCTCGCGCAACCAGAAGCCAGGTGAGAGTTGAGCCGGGAAGGCTGTGTTAATTCTGTTGGTTGGTGTGTAGTTTATACTGCTCTCACATCTTCGTAACGTCGACTCTATGTGTGTTTCCTCGCGCAACAAGACACCAGGTGAGAGTTGAGCCAGGAAGGCTGTGTTAATTCTGTTGGTTGGTGTGTTGTTTATACTGTTCTCACATCTTCGTAACGTCGACTCTATGTGTGTTTCCTCGCGCAACAAGACGCCAGGTGAGAGTTGAGCCAGGAAGGCTGTGTTAATTCTGTTGGTTGGTGTGTAGTTTATACTGCTCTCACATCTTCGTAACGTCGACTCTATGTGTGTTTCCTCGAGCAACAAGACACCAGGTGAGAGTTGAGCCAGGAAGGCTGTGTTAATTCTGTTGGTTTGTTTGTTTATACTGTTCTCACATCTTCGTAACGTCGACTCTATGTGTGTTTCCTCGCGCAACCAGAAGCCAGGTGAGAGTTGAGCCGGGAAGGCTGTGTTAATTCTGTTGGTTGGTGTGTTGTTTATACTGCTCTCACATCTTCGTAACGTCGACTCTATGTGTGTTTCCTCGCGCAACAAGACGCCAGGTGAGAGTTGAGCCAGGAAGGCTGTGTTAATTCTGTTGGTTGGTGTGTTGTTTATACTGCTCTCACATCTTCGTAACGTCGACTCTATGTGTGTTTCCTCGCGCAACAAGACACCAGGTGAGAGTTGAGCCAGGAAGGCTGTGTTAATTCTGTTGGTTTGTTTGTTTATACTGCTCTCACATCTTCGTAACGTCGACTCTATGTGTGTTTCCTCGCGCAACCAGAAGCCAGGTGAGAGTTGAGCCAGGAAGGCTGTGTTAATTCTGTTGGTTGGTGTGTTGTTTATACTGCTCTCACATCTTCGTAACGTCGACTCTATGTGTGTTTCCTCGCGCAACCAGAAGCCAGGTGAGAGTTGAGCCAGGAAATCGAGGGTTAATTCTGTTTGTTTCTGGCTGTACTGTGTTCGTTGTTGTTTGTACTTTTCTCACATCTTCATAACGTCGACTCTGTGTGTGTGATCCTTTCGCACAAGAAGAAACCAGGTGAGAGTTGAGCCAGGAAGGCTGTGTTAATTCTGTTGGTTGGTGTGTTGTTTATACTGTTCTCACAGCTTCGTAACGTCGACTCCGTGTGTGGTCCTTCGCACAAGAAGAAACCAGGTGAGAGTTTAGACAATTGTTTGCGTGCTGCTCAACAAAGGCAGGATGTGCCAATGTTTAGCACATTCTGTTGTCTTCTTTAGTTGAAAACTGTGTTGAATTTGAAATATCTGTGTATTTGGATCTTCTTTTTTTTTTCTCTCTCTCTCTCTCTCTCTCTCTCTCTCTCTCTCTCTCTCTCTCTCTCTCTCTCTCTCTCTCTCTGTTTTCTTACTGCTGTTTTATTTTGTTGTTATTAACTTAAAATGATGTTATTATTAACATTAACTGACTGAATTATGAATGCATTCACTTTAACTGACCATCACCTGGAGAACTCTGTGTGTGTGACCCGGCTCATTTTCTTCCGCTCTGCGGATGGGAAGTAAAGGTGAACTGACGCCGGGTTCGTTGACCGTGAGCTAATTAACCTTGGTGGACATTGTGGACACGGTGACCTGAATGCTTGGTTTGGTTGCAGCGCCGTTACCTCCCAGACGAGACCCACACACCTCTCTGTCCTACAGCAAGGCAACCTCAAAATCCATGTCGGAGGGGTTAGCAGAAATAGGTCAGTGTGTGTCACATGTGGACACTGTTGCTTTCTTGTCAGAACCGGCCAACTGTAGTGAGGCTAGTAGAAACGGGTCAGTGCGTGTCACGTGTGTGTCTTGTGTCGCAGATAGACACTTGCTGCTTCGTTGTTACAACTGGCCGAGCTAACAGTAGTGAGGCTAGTAGAGACATGTCAGCGTGTTTCACGTGTGTCTTGTGCCACAGATAGACACTTCTTGCTTTCTTATTACGACTGGCGGAGTTAACAGTAGTGAGGCTAGTAGAAATAGGTCGGTGTGTTGCACTTGTGTCTTGTGTCACATGTATAACACCTGTTGCTTTCTCGCTTTCTCTTAGTTGTTCAAGAGTACTAAGGCTAGTAGAAATAGGTCAGTGTGTTGCACTTGTGTCTTGTGTCACATGTATAACACCTGTTGCTTTCTCGCTTTCTCTTAGTTGTTCAAGAGTACTAAGGCTAGTAGAAATAGGTCAGTGTGTTGCACTTGTGTCTTGTGTCACATGTATAACACCTGTTGCTTTTTCGCTTTCTCATAGTTGTTCAAGAGTAATAAGGCTAGTAGAAATAGGTCAGTGTGTTGCACTTGTGTCTTGTGTCACATGTATAATAATATTTATTCTACTTCATGTTCTTTAACTTTTGCTTTCTCGTTAGTTGCCCAGCAGCAGTGAGGCTAGAAGAAATAGGTTGGTGTGTTGCACTTGTGTCTTGTGTCACATATATATATATATAGACGTTTGTTGCTTTCTGGTTAGTTGCCCAGCAGCAGTGAGGCTAGAAGAAATAGGTTGGTGTGTTTCACGTGTTTCTTGTGTCACATATATGGACTAGACACTTGTTGCTTTCTCGTTAGTTGTCCAGCAGTAGTGAGGCTAGCAGAACTAGGTCAGTGTGTGTCACGTGTCTTGTGTCACATTTATAGACATTTGTTGCTTTCTCGTTAGTTGTCCGAAACAGTTGTTGGTTGTTAGTGAGGCTAGTATAAACAGGTTAGTTTGTGTAACGTGTGTCTTGCGCTACATATATAGACGCTTGTTGCTTTCTGGTTAGAACTGGCCAACTTAACAGTAGTGAGGCTGGTAGCAATAGGCCAGTGCGCACAGAAACTATTGTTTTTGTGTGTGCTTGGGTTGGGCACAGTAGCGGAGCCAGCAAAATGGGTTGGTGTGTGTCTCACGTATTTTGTGTCACAGACACTATTGCCTTCATGTCACAGCTGGGCACAATGGTGGTGCTGGCAAAAATAGGCCAGCGTGTGTCACGTGCGCCTTTGTCACATGCACTGTTACTTTCATATTAGAGCTGGCCTAAACACGAGGGACAAATTTGATCACAGTTTTATCTGGTTCGGCCTGAGGTGACCCTGTGCCGTTGATGGGACGTTAGGATTCAGGAACTAAGCAAATTCATCAGTATTTGCTGTCACCAAGTGAACGAGCAACACAAAGGACTTCTTTTAACTGTTAATGTTGCGTTTTGTTTCTTTGGTTTGTTTGGTTTTGGTTTGGTTTGGTTTGGTTTGATTTCTTGTCTTTTCTTCTTCTTCTTTTTTTCTTTCTTTTTTCTTCCCGAAATACGGCAGAAAACCTGCATCTGTGTTGCATGTTAGAAATAAAACAATACAATACAACATGACTGTATTGCCAAGTGTCAATACACTGACTGCACGAGGAATGTTTTGTGGTGCCAAGTACGCTCATCACTTGGAACCCGTTCGCGTCTTCACTCATCAGCACCGTCTCTCTTCCAATATCTAATTTGTATATTTTTTATATATTTTTTTTTTTTTTTTATTTTTTATTTTGTGTGTGTGTGTACAGAGCAACTGGACCAGACGATCGCCGAGTTCGACCAGTCGTCCGCGGCCCGCCGCCACTCCCTGCACGGCCTGGACACGGCGGGGGCCGCGCCGCCTCCGGGCGACCAGAAGGTGGCCTCCGTGCGAGCTTCCCACACCATGAAGAGGGTGTCGGTGATCGGCATGATGGAGGCCAACCAGGCCCCTGACCCGCCGCCGCCGCCGGTCCCGGCCAAGTACGCCACCAGCGAGCCCCGCTCGGGCGCGGCGTCCAAGCTGAGCCCGGCGGAGATGCGGATCAAGAAGTACCACAAGAAGGGCAGCGGCGGGATGGAGCGCTCCAAGAGCACCCCCGACCTGGCCGACATGGACTTCGGCGCCGACAGCGCCGCGGTGAACGTCAGGGCGGGGGCGGAAGGGGGCGGGGCAGATGCAGGAGGCCGGGGCCGGGGCGGGGCCCACGACAAGATGGTGGCCTCCACGTGGGGGAAGTCCCACTCCGCCTACTTCCCGGCGGTGTCCGGCATAGCCGTCGTCGAGAAGTCGGGCTTCGTCAGCGACCTGACGAAGAACCAGGCGGACGGCGACCGCCCCGACGTGCCCATCCGAGCCCCCATGCCCAAGCGCCGGGCACCGGACCCCCCGGCCAAGGGGGAGGTCGTGCGCATCAGCACGGTGCCCACCGCCGCCCAGTCCACCATCTACGCCAACGTGTCGGAGGAGATCGCGGCCCGCAAGCGCGAGTCGATGTACGAGTCGAGCTTCCGGCCCGGCACCAGCGCGCAGCTGACGGACGACCCCAGCGTGATGACCCAGTCGCTGGAGCAGGCCAAGCTGCAGCACAGGAAGAACGGCAGCGGCGGCAGCGCGGACTCCCTCCCGCCGCCGCCGCCGCACCACCATCACCACTACAACAAGCCCTCCGCCATCTCCTTCGCCGAGGACCGCGTGTACGAGTCGGCGCAGACGTTCATCAAGAAGCACCCCAACGCCATGCTGCTGGTGACGGCCGACGTGCACGGCGGCAAGCCCGGCGTGGGCGACCCCAAGCGGCCGCCGGCGGACAGGCAGTTCTACGAGCCCGAGCCCGACTACGACAGCGGCGGCAGCGACGCGGCTGAGGGGAGGCCCGCCTCCGCCTCCTCCAGCCTGACCACCGTCAGCGCCTCCGCGACGACGACGAGTCACCTCTCTGCCTCCTCCGTGTCCTCTTCCTCCACCGTTACCGTCAGAGACCACCACCACCACAGCGCCGCCGTGACGGTCATCTCCATAGGCAAGGAGGGGCCCGGCAGAGGAGGGGGTCCCCCGCCGGGCGAGAAACGCTTCTCGGTGCAGTCGGACATCCCACCCACTGCGCCCAAGCCAGCCGGCGCTGGGTCCCCGCCTAGCAGGTCTTTCGGGTCCCCGCAGCTGGAGGCGGTGAGGCTGGGCCAGGCCTCTTCCTCCTCCGCCTCCTCCAGCTCCAGCGGGTCTCGGCGCAGCTCCGTGCAGTCCAACGTCAGCCAGGCCAGCTCCGGCCACGGCCACTACGGCCACGGCGTCCTGGTACAGCAGCAGCAGCAGCAGCATCAACAGCGGAGCCACGGCGTGGACGTCGTCCACCACCACACCCCGCCGCCCCACCAACCTCCTCCCCCGCCTCCTCCGCCCTCGTCGCAGCCCCATCGCCCCGCGCAACCCCCGCCTGCCCCGCCTCCCCCGCCGCACGCCCCGCCTCCCCCGCCGCCCCCTCCCCTCCCCGCCAACCCCCCGCCCGCCTCCTTTCCGTCCGAGCGGGCGGCGGCGGCCAGCAAGTCGGCCAGCGCCCCCAGCTTCAACCCGGCGCCGTCCTCCGCCCCCGGCCTCATCCCCACCTCCGACATCCTGGCGGCCGTGGCTCAGCGGCGCGCGCGCATGGAGACGGACGGGCCCCGCCTGACGGAGCGCCAGAGCTCCACCCCGTCCCTCAGCACGTCGCAGCGGAACCAGGAGGCGCTGAAGGCGGCCATCGCGCAGCGCCGCAGCATGCTGGAGAAGAAGAACGACTCGCACGTCGTGGAGGACATCGAGGCGCGGCTGAACAGGAACCGCAAGCTGCAGGCGGCCAAGTTCTTCTCCAGCGAGGCGCTGCGCAGCAAGGCGGCGGCCAAGAAGGCCGAGGCGGACGGCGCCACGGAGACTCCTGCCCCTCCTGCCCCTGCTCCTCCTGCTGCTGCTCCCAACGACGCCGGCAAGCCGGAGATGCTCAACGCTTCAGGCCCTGCCGGAGACAAGGCCGACAGCAAGCCCTACGCCGCCAAGGCCGACAGCAAGCCCTACGCCGCCGCGCCCGACAGCAAGCCCAGCGCCAACAAGCCCGCCGTCCAGCCTGCCAGCCACAAGCCCGACGTCGTCAAGCCGGCAGCAGCGGCGGTGGTGGCGGCGGCGACGACGGCAACAGCGGCGGCGGTCTTCGTGGACAAGACCAGCGTGGCCAAGCAAGCGGCGGAAGCGGCCAAGGATCGAAGCTCCAGCAAGGTGGTGGTGGAGCCCGCCGTTAACAAGCCCAAGGAGATCATGTTGCACAAGGCGTCCGCCGCCAAGTCCAAGGCTGCGCCCCCTCCGCCAACGGCTGCCGTTACCTCTGCCGCCGCCGGCAAGGCCCCGGAGAAGGACGCGAAGAAATCCTCCGTGGACGGCCTTCAGACGACAGGAGGAGCTCCGCACGCGGCTGCCCCCTCGGAGAAGCTGGCCCCCGCCACCAGCGGCAGCGGCAGCTCCACGAAGCTGGCCCCCGCCACCAGCGGCAGCTCCACGAAGCTGGCCCCCGCCACCAGCGGCAGCTCCACGAAGCCCACGTCCGCGACGACGCAGAAGAGCAGCAACACCACCCCCATGCCGAAGTTGGGCACCATCAAGTCGAACGACTTCCTCGCCCTGGCCGAGAAGGCTCGCCAGGACTACCTGCAGAAGATCAGCGGCTCGGCCACTCTGAAAGGAGCGGCCAAGGACAGCCAGGCCAAGCCCGCGGCGCAGCCCTCGGCGGCCAAAGTCTCCGAGCCCCAGCCGTCTGTGATCGAGGTGCGGCCAGCCAAGGGGACCGTCGCCGTCGCCACCACCACCACCACCACCGCCGCCAACCGGGGGAAAGTCTCCATCCGGGACAGGATCAGCAACTTCGAGAACAGCCAGCTCCATCTGAACGGCTCCGGGAACCCGAAGGGCTACGAGATCGTCGGCGTGACGGACGACCACTCTCACACGGAGCCCTCCCTCAGCAACGGCACGCTCAGGCAGCGCTCAACCGCCAACGGAGTCGTCGTGGGCCGGGACAACGGCGGCGGCGGAGGCGCGGTGGTGGTGGCGCCACCGGCGGACTTTACGGACGGGGAAGGCGCCCATCCACAGCAGCAGCAGCAGCAGCAGCAGCAGCAGACGCACATTGACATTATCCCCCCGCCGCCTTGCTTCGCTGCCGACATGGCCGTGGACGTCAGCGGCGTGCCCGCCTTCGGCGGACACGACGACGCCGCCAGCTTCGTGTCGTCCGTGTCCTCCCTCAGCACCCTGTCCAGCGAGCACGGGGACAGCGCCAGGGCCGTGCACCACCACTACGACGACATCAACGTTCCGCCGCCCCCACCGCCACCAGGGTTCGACGACGACGGCCACCACCAGCAGGCGGGCGAGCCCGCTTACGAGGAGATCCCCGACAACTTCATCCCGCCCCCCGTGCAGTTCACCTCCACGGAGCAGTCCCAGCAGCAGGGCGATGGCAGGGGCGGGGGCGGGGGCGGGGTTAGAAGTGAGCGGCCCTTCCAGCAGAAGGCCGTGGACGCCTGGCGCTGTGAGGACGTGCTGGACTGGCTGGACAGCCTGGACCTGTCGCAGTACAAGCCCAGCTTCGCCCGCAACGCCGTGGACGGGAAGCGCCTGCAGTCGCTGGAGCGCAACGACTACATCGAGCTGGGCGTGACGCCGGTGGGCCACCGCATGGACTTGCAGCGCTCCATCAAGCGCCTGGTGCTGCGTCACAGCGCCAACAGCTGAGGGGGGCAGGGAGGGTTCGGTTCACCGTTCAGGCCCGCCACGCAAGGGGGCCCGTGGTGTGAGAACAGGGTGACTTGCAGGCAATGCAGCAACAACAACAACAACAACAACAACAACAAAAGCACTGGGCCGTGGACGGGACTTGCAGTGCTGGCTTTGTGTCTGGGGAGAGACTGAGCGGGTGTCTGTCTGGTGGTTCTGCACCACGGCACGTGGAGATGTGGAGGTGGTATATCTGTGTTCAAGGAAACGAAAATACTGCCTGAGGCGTGAAAGTCCTGAACGAGAGAGAGAAGAGAGAGAGAGAGAGAGAGAGAGAGGAGAGAGAGAGACATGTATTCCAAGAATACACCCGATTCAGTTGAAATAGTGTAGTGATATATATACATATATATAATGTGTGTGTGTATACATACAAATGGAAGACAATGGAAACAAGAACAACAGACAATTGCACGATAATGTATATCACTGCATGAATTAGAATGGCATCGTGTGAGGCTGTGTACATGTTCAAAGAACTGTTCTCCAAGATTTCAGTTCAGTTCAGTTCTGTTCATGATTGTGAGATCAGAATCCACCCTGTCTCTCCGAAGCTTCCCCACAATTGCCTTTGTTTATATAAGAACAAAAGCACAGGAAGGTATCTGTTGTTAAAAAAAAGAAGAAGAAAAAAAGGGGGGACAAACAACTGAGGCAATCCTACCATTGGCTGAAAGATTGTGCGTGTGGGTAGCAT
Source organism: Alviniconcha marisindica (assembly GCA_018857735.1). NCBI lineage: Eukaryota > Metazoa > Mollusca > Gastropoda > Provannidae > Alviniconcha > Alviniconcha marisindica. The sequence continues at coordinate 429,720 of JABMCL010001226.1, forward strand.
ACACATATGTATTCGGTAAATACATGTTCCAAGAGCATGTCTCGAAAGATTGCTCCCAGTGTGTTTAAAGACATCGTACACGAAGATGCATAGTTTCTGAGAACACTGAACATGCAGCATCAAGGACTGCGTGTATTCTGTGATAGGAGTGAATGAAGACTTCTGCTGTACTCGCAATTTTGATCCACCAAAGTTGACCATCCCACAGAGCTTGACCAACGGCAGAGATGAGTTTTGCTCAACAAGCTCTTCTGTCCTTTCATCCAACTGCTTTTGTTTGCACAGTGGGTCTGTGTGGCTGGAGAGGTAACACTAACACACAGTGAGAGTAACCAGGTCATCCTGCGGGGATTGCACATGGACTTCAGTGTAAGTTAGTGATGGACTCTCAACCCTTTTCTGGTTTCAAGGCCTGTGACCGGCTGATGTCTGATTAAGCCTGTATGGATGTGTACGCACCAGCACCACTTTGCCTGTGAGCTAACGTTGATGTCTAATCTAATGGTGTATAGTATACTAACTGGAATTGGACTGGGAGTTGCCATTGTATACCAACTTGGACTGGGAGTTGCCATTGTATACCAACTGGAACTGGACTGGGAGTTGCCATTGTATACCAACATGGACTTGAACAGGCAGCTCCCATTGTTACGCTGGAGTACACAAACACCAACTTTGGATGGAAGTTTACATAGTAACAATGGAGTATACAAACATGGACTTTGCTTATGGGAGCATTGTTACATTGGAGTATACACTGTCTTTGCCTGGATGTTAACATTGTAACAGTAGGGAAGAGCTTTAGGGCAGTGTTGGTAATGGTATGCTCTAGTGTTACAGTTACACTGGTGTATACAAACATGGACTCTGCCTGGGAGTTATCATTGTAACTCCTTGAGTATACAAAGATGACTTTGCTGGGGATTTGACATTGTTACACCAGAGAATACAACTGCAAGCACTGACTTTACAGTTTACATGCTTCATAACAATTCAGACAGATCATCTACACAAAGACTTTGGAAGTGACGGCAGTAGACTTGTGGATTACTGCATCCCTCCCCCCCCCCTCCCCCCCCCCTCCCCCCCCCCCCCCGTCCCCTTTTCTGCTATGTTAGTATTGCATTGAAATTTTAATTTAAATGTTGAACCTGAATAGTTTCAAGTGTTAACATTTTGTTGATTATGTTTTAGTACTTTTATTTGTGAACTCCTTTAGCTTTGGATGTATATATATAAGTTTGCTGTCAAAGTTGTCTTGAACAGTTCATTTTTGTTCAAATGGGGGGGGGGGGGGGGCGAAGAGGTTACTTATAATGATATATATTGTTACTTTCAGCAAAGCATATAGCATATGCTTTCAGTAGAAAAGACACCAGTGAAAAGAATCCACAAGTACCTTTTTCATTTCTGTAACTAAGAAAGAAAAGAAAAAAGCACATACAGAGCACAGCTTTTAGTAAGTGCTGATTCAAGATGCCTTCAGTTTAAGATTTTTGAAAGAAAAAGAAAATGGGAAACAGAAATTTTTTCTCAGGTTTTTATTATCCCCCTGTTGTAATAATTTTATATGAAGTCACTGTGCTGTTCATCACTCGTCCTTGACTGCATTATCATTGATCGAAATCTGAGAAGGTACTGGCATGAGATGGTGATGGCCTGTGTTGTAGTACTAGTGGTACTGGTAGCTAATTTTGGAATTTATTGGCATCTACATATTTTTGCATGGTCAATAATTATTCCCATGGAGCAAAATTTTTTTTTCTAAGGAAGGCATGGATCATATTGTACAAAACTGACCCGGATCCAGTCTGGATGGTCTGGTCAGGGTTTGGCCAAATGCATCTGGTCTGGAAGCAAACAGGAATCATTGGGCTTGGTTTCTGGCAGGACGCAACCAGCCCGCTACGACTTTCCCCTTTTCAGACTCAGTTCTGTTCTTCCACAGGTAACATTGTGCAAAATCAGCCCAGGTCCGATTTAGTTCTGGCTGACTGTGTCAGGTTTTGGCCAAATGGATCCGGTCCGGAAGCGAGCCAATGTGCAAGAATCATCCGGCCTGCTTCCAGCCAATCTGGATTGGATGTGAATTGGATCCAGTATGTTTAATGGGCTGTTAACTGTTGTCAAGGTCAGGTGCTTTCTCAAGTCAAATTATTTGCATCGTATTTTAAGGGCAGGCATGTCCTAGTTTTATGAAGTGAAGTTTTAAATTAAAAAGGGGAAGCTTTATGAAATGAAGTTTTAAATGAACAAGGGGAAGGTACTTCTTAGCCTTATGAAGTTTTGAAATGACAAGGGAAAGGTATTTCCTAGCTTAAGTGAAATGGCAACATTTCAAATTAACAAGGGGCAGCTATTGCCTAGCTTTTTCTTGATTGTTAAGTTATCAAGGCTTTGTATTCTATCATTTATTTTATTAACAATGGACAATTGTATACATTTGTCATTGTAGTTTGGTGGCAAAAGTATTTTAGTTTGTATACCAGCAGGTGTGGTGTGGAATAATGGGGGGGGGGGGGGGGGGGGGGGACTGTCAAACTCAAAATCCCATTATTTGAAATTAATGTTTTAGCTCAGTATTCAGCTACAATCTAACATTGTAACAATGACTGATGCAGCTGGCTTTTCCAAGGGAAAGTGGGTTTCTCTTAGGGTATATATCACAGATGGGAGTACACATGGTAGTTGGTACCGGTTCAGTTGAAGATGGTATCTGTGCACTCAGAAAAGCCTGTGTGCATTGAACCCCATTCCTTAGAAGTTTTCCCGGAATTGTCTTTGAAACAGATGCAGTGTTTGTTTGATTGATGATGGCCCTTTCTCAAACTCGCCCTGATATAACCATAATGAATAACTGGGTGTAAATCACCAAATTACTTATTCGCCCTTTCTACAATTGTAGGAAGACCGCTGAGTGCTTCCTTTTCTAAGTACGTCTCTCCCCTCCATGCAATCGATGGTGTGATACATATTCTTGGCTATACGCCCCCAGGTAGCATCTCAACACTTTTAGATCTTCCAAGACACAAGCCACTCACAGTGGCTTCTTTGCCTGCCAGTCTATCTGCTTGATCATGCACAGTAACACGCGTGTATACGAAATACAGTATAGTCAAGGTATCTGGCTATGCTACTGCCATAGTGCTTTCTGGACACGGCTGGGAGAGGACTGAGTTCAGATGACTATGAGGGTTATTTGGCTGTCACTACTTAAAATGTTCTGTTTTTATTCCATTACCTACTGATGGTTGAGCTACACTGCAGATGCAGCGGTTGTCACCAACCCTGACCCAGAGCTACATAATGTGCATGTGACTTTGAAGTTTGAAGTAACAGTACTGGTATAAGAATGTTGTGGTCGTAGGTCAAGGGGTAAAATTCAAGAATCTGGGTGTGGCCAGTTTCTGAAACAAAATGAAATGAAGGGAAGAAATACTGGTCACTTTTCCCTGAACAAGGGGATACAACCAATAAGGGGGACACGACCACTGTGGTGCTGGACTTTGAGTAGCTCACAAAATTGTGTCCTGGCTGTGTTCATCAGTGCAGTGACATGGTTTAGGGTTCCTCACAAAAGTGTGTGTGTGTGTTGCCCTTTCCCAGGAAAATTGGTACTAATTCTAGAGAATCTTGCCTTTTAAATTATCTTGTTTGAAGCTCATACTCGTAGCATTCCATATATAAAAAAATAAACTGTCAGTATTGACATGCATGTCAGTGCTTATACAGTTGTTTCAGGTCATGATGGATGCATTATGTACATAAAGGTTATTACTGTGTGCTGTAAAAAACAACAATAAATGAACTCTGTGTCTGCTCATGTCTACTGACCATTCTGTATCTTACGTCTACCAGTACTACAATTTCAGAATACAAATTGTAAAACATATCATGATCACATTGTAACATGTTTGCAAATCTGATCCATAAAGTAAAAAAGCATTCCCAACTTGTCAGCATTTTGATACTGTAAATTTCTAGTCACCTTTGTGGGCTATAACTTGACTGAAGTTTTGGTGGCATGGCACAGGTAATACATATTATGCACTCTCATTGTCCATTGATATCTATAGGTATTATATAGTGACGGAAAATGGGAGCTGCGCTCTGACAAATGGCAAAGATTGATGAGATTATATAATTGGTGACACCCCAGTCATCTGAAGACTAATAATTAATATGATGCAAGAGCCTGGTTCCAGAAGGACCTGAAATAGACTTCTACGGAATTAAAATTTTCAGTCATAAATAAACTGCATCTGCTATTACAGATATATGTGGCCTTTTGTTTTCTTTGAATGTAAAAAAAAAAGAGAAAAAAAGCTGTCAGCTTCACACATCTTTTACTCACTTAAAAAAGATATTTTTTTCTTTTCTTTTTTTCTTTAGCCAGTCCCCATAAGAATAACCTTCTAAAAACCAAGTTTCGTGACATGTATGAATTTGTAAGAACTTTGAGGTAATAAAGATTCAACAAATAAGTTGTGCTATTGTGTCTTATGATGCCAAAATTCATGTCTTTGTGATACTTCTATATAAATAGAATATATATATATATATATATCCAATCCTTTTTGTCTTCTAAACTGGGTTGTACATCAGTATCACTCCTGATGGTGAGCCTGTGCAGATCATTTACGCATGTACGCTATCATTACTTGAAGCATTTCATTTTGTTTTCGTTTCACATGAGACAATAGCAGCAGTTCGCCTCCTGTAGAAATAAAAATTAGCAGCAGCATACACATATCAGAATCTAAGGGGTGTTGGTTTCACTTTGTTTTGAACAATCAGATGTGCATGGCTGCACTGAAAATTTAATGAATCACATAAACCTGTACGATAGTCATTTCATTTTGCTTTCCTGTTATTTTGTGACACTTTATTGACGTGTTTGTTCATTTCTTTCTTTTTCTGTTTTTACTTTTAATACAACTTTTGATGAATACTCAGAGAACTGTACAATCAGCATGCTGATGACTGTGTATTTGCAGTGGAAGGAAATACTTAAAAGTGAACGCATTTGAAACATAACCGACCCCCTTCCTTTGATTTTTGCACGGTTGATATTTTCTGTCTGTATTATATAATTCAGTTGCAACTGCCAAAGTACACTGCGTATGTTTCAAGTCAGAAGGACAATCCAGATGTAATTCACTGATCTGTAAATGTGTGCAAAAAAGCTCTTCTTGCTGCCAGTCTTGCAATGATCAAATGCCTCGAGTAATTACCTGTAAACCTGAAGTTTTGGTTCAACAACTCTCCAAAAGAGAACCAATACAACTAACCCAAGATAAAATAAATTTGTAAATGAAGCATAGAGTACCTGATTGATAAAATGAAGATTTCCTTGGCTTCTGAGGGGATGGGGGGTGATCCCTGCCAACAATGTACACAATATATACATCAAATGTTTTGCTATGATCTCTGTGCATGGTTTGGATGTGCATACTTACAGATCTGGAACATTGCATGCATGTATTCATGTGATATTCATATGTCTGTTGCAGTACACTTCCTTATGGCACAGTAACCTTGACACCAAAGCTTCTCCTACTGAATAATAACCCTTTCACTGCCATGCTTGAAAACGACCAATAAAAGTGCCAAATTTTAAATTGATAAGGCTTTTTTCTCTCCTGAATTAGCATGCAAAAAGATTTTCATCAAAATGCACAATATTGAAAGTAGATTTGTTATAAGCCCAGAAAATAATCTGTTTATGGGTGTGTATACCTGTGCATTTTTAAGCCAGAAAAATCAACAGGATGGGGCAGTGAAGGGGTCAGCATACTGGCATGCTTGTTGCCTTCATGCATTGCAATGTTTCCAATAAATTCTCAACACTGTAGCACAGTCTTCAAGATCTGACTTCCAGACAGGTTTGTGTGTACATACCAGAGTCTATTAACTAGTATTAGTTCAACTTCATGCTTGTTACATGGCACGCAAAGTAACTGGCACCAACAGTCATGTATTTTTGATGTTTTTGTAATTGTAAGCATTCCTTTGTGTGTGTATTCTGTACACAATTCTCGTGATTAGTTCACATTTGTTTTCCCCTTTTTCTGTCCTTTGAATGATTTATTATTGGTACTGTAACTCGAGTGTGAAAACCTTTACTGAATAATTCCATTGTAATACAGAGTTTGTTCCTGAATAACAAGTTCAGTTGGATATTGGTTGCCATATTTATATATCCTGTATTTAAATCTAATTGTACATGAATCTTTAACTTGCTATTAAACTCCTGTACAGTGAAACTAAGAATAAATGACAAAACCATACTATTTGACTGTGTGTGTGTGTGTGTGTGTGAGTGTGTGTGTGTGTGCATGCACGTGCATGCTTGTGTATGTATGTACACATGTGTACATATGTATGTGTGTGTGGGTATGTGCATGCAGTGTGTGTAAGAGGGGTAAAATTCTGAAACAATACACTCGGCAGAATCTGGCTGAGCTTTAGCCTGCACCTTCTCACTGTCTCACCCTGTGTGTGTGTATGTGCACGCATGCGTGTGCATGTGCATGCTTGTGTGTGTATGTACATACATGTATGTGTGTGTGGGTATGTGTGCATGCAGTGTGTGTGAGAGAGGTAAAATCTGAAACAATACACTTGGCAGAATCTGGCTGAGATTTAGTCTGCACCTTCTCACTCTCACCCTGTGTGTGTGTATGTGTGCATGCACATGCATGCTTGTGTGTATGTACATGTGTGTACATACATATATATTGTATGTGTGTGTGGGTATGTGCATGCAGTGTATGTGAGAGAGGTAAAATTCTGAAACAATACACTTGGCAGTATCTAGCTAAGATTTAGTCTGCACCTTCTCACTGTCTCACCGTGTGTGTGTGTGTGTGTGTGTGTGTGTGTGTGTGTGTGCTTACAACAATAAAATGTGCACTTGTTCATTCAAGGCAAGAAACAAAATACAGCCAATATCCAACAGTTTGAGAAAAACTTGTGGAGATAAAGCAATGTCATGAAATAGCTGGATCTGAAGTATAGCATTGTTCAATGTTTATATAGACTTACAACAAGGAACTTCTACTTTCATACAAAAGACTCGACACTGTGGTAATGCTTGCGTGTATTTTCACGACATTTCAAACATAACATCATTGACATGTTTAAATATAAATAGAATTTCTCTTACAGCATAGTATTTACATAAATAAATTGGCAACACATTGACACAAAGATGACAAAAATACTTGCGCGTAAAAATCTGATCTAGCTCATACATCAAAATCTTCAGCACAACCTCATACAGACCGACTTCAGCACAACACAGTGGACGATGAGGCAGACTTACCTGCTGTGAAGTCTCCTCTTTTTGATACTATATATATATACTTCCTCTGTTTAAACTCTGAAATCGGATTCACTCTAGTACTAGGCCAAATCTTCCCTTTCCAGAGCTATGTTTTACTTCCCTTTTAGAAGATTATGTCAGTTTGTGCTTCAATTTTATCTCCTCTTTCCACTGTTCGACTTTATTTCAAGCACAAACTCCCCTTTCTGTTGCTAGTATTGCATTCCACAGCCTGATCCCCCATTTCATTTCCCATTTAGAAGTACATTAATGTACTTCAATTGTAGCTCCTCTTTCCACTGTTAGACTTTATTTCAAACTCAAACTCCCCTTTCTATTGCTAGCACTACACTCTACAGCCTGATTCCCTCTCTAGCGATGGATCTTACACAGCCAGTTCCTCTAAATCGTGCTGGATTTACAGCACACTTCCCTTTCTATGACCGCAATTTACAGGTGGTTCCCTTTCAAGCGCCATTTTACAGCAGGCCTCCTATTCTGCTACACCTTACACTTACAGCCAGGCTCCCTTCTTAGTGCCACATTTAACAGCTGGCCTCCTTTCTTAGTGCCACATTTTACTGGTGGCCTCCCTTTCTAGTGCCACATAATACAGTTGGCTTCTCTTTCTTGTGCTACAGTTTACAGCTGGCCTCCTTTTCTACCACTGCTTTTTACAGAGCTGAAAGATTCTCCTTCTAGCACTACGCTATACAGCTGGCCCCTCTTTCTAGCACCACATTATACAGCTGGCCTCCCTTTCTATTGCCACATTGAACAGTTGGCCTCCCTGTCTTCAGCTACATTTTACAGCTGGCCTTTCTTTCTACCACTGCAATTTACAGAACGCTTCCCTTTCTAGCACTACGCCGTACAGCTGGCCCCTCTTTCTAGCACCACATTATACATCCAGCCTCCCTTCCTAGTGCTACGTTGTACAGCTGGCTCCATTTTCTAATGCTAGATTTGCTGGCTTCCCTTTCACAGCACTGGAAGCAGAAATGACAGCGGGCTTCTCTTCCTAGTGACAGATTTTTACAGACACCCTCCTTTTATGCCAACAGATTTGACCCATTAAAGGTGTGAAGCACGCATGAGAACCTTCAGGCTAATGTGTGCTATGCTGAGGGCCCCCATGTAATCTCATGCCATTCACTGAAACCACAGCACAAAGCAGTCAAAAACAGACACAAGCACAACGGTGCATGGCTTGCACAAGTGAAAAAAGTATGCCTGAGACAGGGGGATTTGGAGACACTGATACAGAAGCACCTGCCCCGAGTGATCACCACCCCAACTCCAGCACACAAGGCATGAAAAACAACGTCCCCCCTCTAAACAGTAATTGTCGCTAAGAAACGAGTTGAAGTTTGGATCTGGAAACAAAAGTTACCTGAGGAATGTTGCAGGTACACTGCAGTCTACATTGCTGTCAGCGTGTGTGAGCACCAAAATCAGTTGGCGACACAGTCTCCAACAGCCTGCTAGACTCACTTTGCTGTGAAGAGCCTGATCATCATTGGGCTGCAAATCGTCCTCATCAGCCTACCAGCACCACTCTCACCTAGCCGTGACCAAACTTGGGTTGACGGTCCTAATACCATGTGATTTATCTATACTCGGGTTGACGGTCCTAATAGTAATACCATGTGATTTATCTATCTGATGACAGGACGGGGCAGGATCAGTCTGGCTAATGGAAATACTTCAGTTCCATCCTAAGGTGATGGTATGTTAAAATTCAAGAACAAAGTACTGAAGTTGATCAACATCCGCATGCTGTTTACAATTCATGAACCCAACTTCTGCCCCAGTTTGAGTGATTTCTCTTTTCTTTTTTCTTTTTTACATGGCATGCGGAAAAGACTTCAGTCCTGCAACTCGCAGCCTTCACAATCCAAGAACCAGATTTGTTCCTTCTCCTGTCATCTGGAGCCCTCTGGGAAAAGTCTGAGTGCTACCAACTGTTGCCTTCACAATTCTAGAACTAGACTTTGCTGGCAATTGGGAACTTTTTCTCTGAGACCTGAGACTGGCACATTAAAGCAGCTAATTACACATTATAGCATACTTCTGAACAAAATCCAGCATCTCTGTGACATGCCATTTCCCAGGAGGCTAGCTGTTCAGAGCAGGTGCCACTGTAACTCTCCAATCCCCAACCCCCAAGTCTAGCTTTGAGTGACTGATAAGCATTACTGTGGGGTCTTTATTTGTAAGCTGCGCTTTAAAAAAATATCACATATACTGCTCTGTGACACACATCATCTGTACATATACATTCGTCATTCGACATTGTGACCATCTCTGACAAAGTGGTGACAAAGCGTCAACTCAGGCACTCTGTCAACAGAAAGTAGACTCGACAAACCTTGATTTTAAACAAAACTTGAATACGGCTCAGCCTTTTTTCTGAGGAGCCTTAACTAAAACAAAGTGAAGTTAAGGCTCCTCAAAAAAAGGCTCTGCCAACTATGGCAGAGCGGCCAGTCTGATATGGGTAATGACCGATGCTTGACATTTCACACCCGGTCAACTGTGATAGTCATCTCAGGCTGAAACTCATCAAATGACAAGTGAAAGTCTAATTCACTGTTCACGTCACACGTCTCTTTAATCTTGAAGAGGCTTCGGAAAAAATGAAGCTGAACGACCCAGGAAGGTGAGCATTAGAAAGGCAGAGTTCCTGACAGCAGGAGAAACGCCCATGGCAACATTCTGGCCTACTCCAGGCTTTAGAAGAGAGCTTTGATAGCTCTGGATTTCCAGCAGAAGGGACCTTAGTTTCTGCATCTGCATCTCTGGTTCCCCACCACCAAATCCAGCTGGAGAAAACAGAACTGGACGGAGTCTCACAGCTTAAGTCAGAGCAGGACTTCAGAAACTTGGGAGTGCATTTTAAACTCACTTACAGGGTCAAAGTCAGCTATGAACAGTAAGGATATGACAGTTCAGGCTGTGTACAATGTGAAAACATCAATAACACTGAACTGATCAATACAACAAGGAAACTATTTCATAATCTGTCAACAGGCTTTGTTCCCATCTTGTGAGAGCGGGTCACGGTTTAGTGGACGGATAAAACATCAGCTCCTAGCTAATCTTAATGGGTACATACATGGGTACACATTTACACTTAAAGCAGAAAAAAAGAGAGAGAGAAGTCTGATCCAGAAACACATCTTAGGGCCAGATTCCATTTGTACGGATACGGAAATGGCAAAAACCGAGCATGCAGGGCAAGATGATGTGCAATTCCATTTGCATGAAAACAGATAAGGAAAGAGCATTCAGTTGAGGAGCTGCACCAGGGTGTGACTAATGCCTCTGCCGTGTGCTGTTTCCATACATTCATATCCTTAAAAACAGAATCATGCCTTTAAGCAGTGCAAGAAGCAAAAAGAACGTACAACACTTCAGATCAACCGACAGCGATGGTGAGAAAGACTGCCATACAACGGTTTTGAAGCTTGAACTTGCCCATGACAGCCGGGACCCAGATTTCAGATTAAGACAATCAGTCAGATGCAGAAAATCAATGGAACAATTTCAGACAATATGGTTTGCATGGGCAACAGCATCTGCACTGGAAAGTTCACACTGTTTTGTACTGTCGGATTAAAGTTGTTTTTGTCATGTGTTGGTCTTCTCCTTCTGCATGCTGGCTGCCAATGATTGCTATCTGTCTGATTTTTTCTTGCAGATGGCTGTTCAGCACTGAAACTTGGGTTAGCACTCTCGCTGCAAGTGTTTCTACAACACTGTCAGAACTTGTAAGGTTTCCCACCCGCTGCTTCCTTTGTGCAGAATAATAAAACTGTTGAAGAAAGAAAGAGGGAGAGGGGAGAGACTCTGTGTCAAACTCCAAGCGCTGGTATACAACATCCTTCCTTCAACCACTGCCGTATTTAGTTATGCCACAGGGTCCAGAAAACTGTCAGCTAACGAGCAGTTTTTTGTTGGTGCTCAAACAGCAGTTTGTTACAAACAACTCAGATTATATCAGACTTTTGTTTTGTAGCTGACCATGTTACTTACGCCAGCTCAAATAAAACCAAAATCGTTTGAATGGAGATGGAACTCTTTTTCTTTTTTTACCCAGGGTGGATGCGTCTCATGTTTACGTGCATGCTTGGATACTAGGTTGCTTCCAGTCTTATCAGTACCCAAACCTTTCAGAAGGTGCTGACCGCGTCAGTGGACAGCTGCGTGGAGATAAAGAGTGCCCCTTCAGTGGCGTAACCAAATCTGGCCGAGTTTGGAGGAAGGTGCCGGAAAGCGATGCTCGGAGTGTGACTGTGTGTGTGTGTGTGTATGTGTGCGTGAGTGAATGTGCACACATGGATGTGTATGTATGCATGTGCTTGTGCACACATGGCTGTGCCTGAATGCATATTTGTGTGCATTTACAAACATACAACTGGCAACATAACTGATCATAGGGGATCAAAGTACCAGAAGACCATTCACAGGTAAACACTTTTGTTGCCAATCACAAAGCATGGAAACTGCCCCTCAACAGCTTCAGTCAAATCAAAACAGGCAACAGGTGCGTCACGTACAATACTAAACATTTCAGCCATCACACAAACATCGGAGCACACTTGTTCACCCTTTCAATGCACCGATTGTCCTGTTTGAGCTGTAGGTACGCAGATGGCTGTAGGTACACGTATATATTAATATGTATGCAATTTACTGTATATATGCAGCCATATATTAATTACAACAAACCTATCTTTATCACAATGACTGTCATGGAAACAGTATGTTCATCATTCTCCACTTGCAACATCTACTTTGGTATCTTTGAAACAGTCAGCACCCCCAAGTGGACCAGTTTTGGCATTTACCGGTGGAAGTCTTGCAGCCATAGAACCAATTTCACTTGTCAGGTTAAAAGAAATCAGACACAAGTGCAAACCCGGTCTTGACAGGACCAGCTTTTGAACAAACAAAAATTAGACACAATGAATCTGAGGCTACACCTGCATCTATTCATCTGCTGTGTAGAGTCCACCTTCAGCACTCTCAAGACTGACACTTCTGGTGCATGCCGAGATATTCTGGTGTTTCCATAATCCACCAAACTCTGATACGGACTACAGGACCTTTAAGGTGCATATCTGATCTTTTTTGCATGCATATATACACACAGCCTTGGGGGACCTAGGTTTATAATCTCATCTGCAGGACTTTTGTGGAGTCTGCCCAGAATTTGACTTGGGAGAAACCCCAGGGTGGTGGAAAGCCTAGCACAAAACAGTCACTCGCCCATGTGATGACTGCACCCGACTGTGCTTGACTTGGGCATTCAACAGTGAGTACTCTTGCTCTGTGCCACCTACTGTTCTCCACTCCTAATCCTCACCCCCACACAAGGCCGTTTCACAAAGGGTTTTGTTACGTGGTTTGTACTTAACTGAGAAGGAAAGATCCTGCACTGACAATCCTACTGCCATAAAAAAAGTTAAGGAACAGGGACTGACTGCGTGCAACAGCTGGCTTGTTTGACCAAGGGGCACAACTCTACATCAATCAACTCTGGGCAGTCCATGCAAAATGATGGGTCTCCCACTTCCGGCCACTCCGGCTTTGTGTTGTCAGCAATATGTTCATCAGACCCAAATTGCTCAGAACATGTGGAGAAAAACCCCGGCAAAACCCAGGGCAAAGGGCATTGGGAAAAGGGCATTCAGAGAAGAAAGTTTGACTTCCTTCATTTTCGTTTTGTTTTTCTTGTCGCCATTTTTTTTCCTCAGCAGAGAGTATGCCCAAAACTGTTTTAACCCATTGCCTGGCCGGAAAGTAAGTTGGTGTTTTACGCCCAATCAACCAGTGCGGTTACATCAGGGCGATTGCCTGGCCAGAGGTATTTTGGAAATTGGTTAGAACAAAAATGGGAGATTTTCCTTTTAAACATGCAACAAAAAATGAACCAAAAAGAAACAAATGCTAAAAACAAACTAATCCCATTTTGGGGCTATCTGGGTAATGTAATTCGTAAGAGGCAAGCTGGTGATCCTCTTCCTTTTTATATAAAGTCTTTTCCCATAAGTGATATTAGACAACCCGGTGAGAGAAGAAAGCAGAGAAGAGCTTCTCTTTTGAGACTTCAGGGATTTGATGTGTGTGTGCTTGTTTATTTTTTTTTCATCAATTAATCTTAGTATGTACTATGTACATGGCAGGCAGTCTAAATGCTGTTTAGAATTTAAAGGGTAAACTGTTAAGTTATATATGAGTGGACAGCACGACGGAAGCAAAAGTCTAAAACTCTAACAAGAAAGTGGTTCAGAGCACTTTTTTTAAATGAAGAATCAAATCAGTGTAAAATTACTGAAGTACTGAAGACTTACATGCACAATGACATCTGTAATAAACCTGAGCTACTCACGCCCACAGAGAAAGTGAATGACAAAGATTCAAAAGCAACAGACGCTGGTTAAAATATGCAAGTGCATGTAAATTCTTAAAAACTGCCACATCACTACACTGCAGTCGTACTTAGGCTTATGCTCACATCACACACATTCCAGTATTCACACAACATTTCAAATGCCTCAGAACACAAGCACACACAAAAAATCACTGGCCGACTTGAAGATGCACCACAAAAATGACAAAAACAATCACAACCATGGAATGTGGTGCCAATTCATTACCCCACTTCACTTGAACAAGTTCTCCAAACGTTGACACCCGCTCGTGTGACTTCGGCTCTCTTCCCAAGTTTACATATATAATTCCTTCCTAATGCTGATTATCACTGACCCAGTAAATCCTCCACCTACTGCAAATTCTTGTGTGCTCCTCACTTCTCAGCACCTGATCAAAAACTCCCCAACAACCAAAATGTTTCTGATTCAAAATGACTGGTTTTCACACTCAAACACTTCTCCTCCACACGGACATGACATAAAACAGTGACAAGTGTGAGGTTCATGTAGTGATGATGACTGATCCAAAAACGTCATACAACTGTGGTGGCAAAAGTGAGGTTCATGTAATGATGATGACTGATCCAAATTTCCTGTTCCCCAAAACATCACAACTGTGGTGGCAAGTGTGAGGTACATGTAGTGATGATGACTGATTCAAACTTCCTGTTCACCAAAAATGTCATACAACTGTGGTGGCAAGTGTGAAGTTCATGTAATGATGATGACTGATCCAAATTTCCTGTTCCCCCAAAAACGTCATACAACCATGGTGGCAAGTGTGAGGTTCATGCAGTGATGATGACTGATCCAAATTTCCTGTTCCCCCCAAAATGTCATACAACTGAGGTGGCAAAAGTGAGGTTCATGCAATGATGATGACTGATCCAAATTTCCTGTTCCCCCAAAACGTCACACAACTGTGGTGGCAAAAGTGAGGTTCATGCGGTGATGATGACTAATCTTGTCGGCCCTGTTCCCCCAAGGACGTCAAGCCTGAGGTTAGTGCAGTGACGATGAATAACCCTGTCAGCCCATTTCCCATGGACATCAAAGTGCGGCAAGTCTGAGGTTTGTGTGGTGATGACAACTGGTCCTAACTGCCCATTCCCTGCGGCATTCGGTGCATACGGTACCCTAACCTGTGCGATGCGAGATGCAATGTGGTGCGAGCTAGATGTGGAGCCAGTCTCAGGAGGATGCTGTATCTCCACCTGACGCCTGCCCATCCTTGTCCCCCTCAACCTTCTCCTTCCCCGTCTCCAGCTCAAAGTTCTGGAAAACCACCACATCCAATATCAGCGCCACTCACATAAACAGATCTTCTATTGTTCCAAATGGCTTAATCTTAGGGTTAACATACCGGTGTACAAAACATTACACCAGGGTCAGCAGCCACCAACAAGACATGTCAGGGTCAACGTCCACCCGCAAAACATTACATCAGGGACAGCATCCACCAACAAAACATTATGTCAGGGTCAACATCCACCTGCAAAACATTACATCAGGGTCAGCATCCACCAACAAAACATTATGTCAGGGTCAACATCCACCTGCAAAACATTACATCAGGGTCAGCATCCACCAACAAAACGTTATGTCAGGGTCAACGTCCACCTGCAAAACATTACATCAGGGTCAGCATCCACCAACAAAACATCATGTCAGGGTCAACGTCCACCTGCAAAATATTATATCAGGGTCAGCATCCACCAATAAAGCATTATGTTAGGGTCAACGTCCACCTGCAAAACATCACATCAGGGTCAACATCCACCAACAAAGCATTATGTTAGAGTCAACGTCCACCTGCAAAACATTACATCAGGGTCAGCATCCACCAACAAAGCATTATGTTAGGGTCAACATCCACCTGCAAAAATTATGTCAGGGTCAACATCCACCTGCAAAACATGTCAAGGTCAATGTCCACCTGCAACACATTATGTCAAGGTCAGCAACCACCTACAAAACATTACGTCAGGGTCACCATCCACCTACAAAATGTTATGTCACTTTATGGAGAGAGAGCAAAAAAAAGAGTGATCTAGTTCTCAAGACTATGGTTCATGGGAGGTAATCAAAACTCCCACTGAAATGCACACGAGGCAGAAAGGTGGCCAACAGCCAAAAAAAACCTACCTCGAGTTCTTGCATGATTTCATCCATGATATCTGTTGGGTTACTTTTGTATTTTGTGGCTGCTTTGATGGCATCTCGAAATAACTGAAACAGAAAGAGGCAAGTGTACATATAACACATTTCTATTTCACATTTGGCTTCGCTTTTGCAGTTCTAGCAAAGCTGAAATCGTGATGATGTTGCATTGCAGAAACACTGCCCTGATTTATTTTCTGATGATCAAAAAGGTTTTATGAATTCAGAGAAACCACCATTGCAGAAGGCAAAGCTATGACTCGCTGGACACACCAGTGTTTTTTGGACTGCACTGGGCTGGAGGCTCTTCTACCCATCTTGGGCATCCTGGCAAGTGCACTGCTGCAGCTCTTTTAGCTCTTTTGTGTCTAAGGAATAAACCTCTTTATGAATGTATTTCTGTGCAGCAAAGTCTAATAAGCCTCTAAAGTCTAACATATCTACACAAATACCTACTTTTTATGACAGACATGAACAGTATTAATGCACTTTCTGAACAGCAAGTGTCCACGCAGGTTACAATGTCTATGGCACATTTCTAAATAACTGCATTTTCAGATTTTATATCATGCGTCTCTGTACAAACATGCTTTGCACAGTGAACGCCAAAAAAAAGCAGGAGGTAATCTGCGAGATCAAATAGTAAGACCAACAGTATAGCGCTATTCAGAGTTGGCCATCCTATGGTTCTCTCTTGGAAGACAATGCAATCTGAATACATTCAGTAACATTGCTCCCATTATCGTCATTACAAGGGATCCAATGCTGCATCACACCATCCTGTTGATCCTTGAATGTCCAAAAAGATAAAATCCCCCCCATCTCTTTACCTTGACCACATTTGTTCCATCAGAGGCAGACACAAAGTAGAATGGCATGTTGTGTTTTTTGGCAAAGTTGAAACTCTTCTTTGTTACAGATGGGTCAACTGCAAATGAAGAAGAAGAAAAAACAGCAACAAAAATTAGTCAGGGTCAGTTCCATGTTGTGTTTTTTGGCAAAGTTGAAACTCTTCTTTGTTACAGATGGGTCACCTGCAAATGAAGAAGAAGAAAAAACTGAAACAAAAATTAGTCAGGGTCAGTTCCATCAGCTATTAGTTGTCTCGTTTCATATAACAACAGCAACACCATCAGTCTGAGTTCCATTCTTGAGCCCATGAAAGATGAATGCAACAGGAAAAGTAATGAAAAATAATGGAGAAATAAATTCTGAATATTTTCAAACAGAACCACATTCCTTGTGACAAATAAATCTGTTCAAGTCAAAACACACACACATAATTATGCTCACAAACACACAACACATACAAGCACACACTGACACAAATACAGACACACTGTCAATTTGTGTCTGTCTGTATGTGTTTGTGTAAGTCTCTCTCTCTCTCTCTCTCTCTCTCTTACACACACACCACACACACACACACACACACACATAAAAAACATCCACTTACTGTCTATCTTGTTAGCTGCACAAAGGCAAGGAATTTCAGGCCTGTACTCCCGAAGTTCCTTCAACCAGTTTGGCAAGTTTTTGTACGTGACTTTCCGTGTTGTGTCAAAAGCCTGCACATTGTAAACAAAGCTAATGAGGCAAGAAATAAATGCAAATCACAACACAACAAGATGGTTTCAGCCAAAGTCAGAAGGGTTGTGGCTACCCATTTTAACATGCAATCCATGTGTGTTCAGAGGAAGAACAAGTTGAAAAGATCTTCATTTCTCACCGTTTAACTATTGTTTAAAAGTTGTCACACTTTTCACCATTTAACTGTTAAGTGTTGTTTTGTAGCTTGATGAAGAGATTACCCAAAAATTCACAGTTGGGTTTTGTCCTAATAAATAGCGTTCTTTTGAACCTGTCATGTGTTTGCACATTTGTCATGTCATCCTCAATACGATATAGCCGTGTGCCTAGGACAGGGCGACACGTTCCCCAGTACAGAGTGAGTTACAAAGACAGTAAAGAGCAGAAGCCGGTGTGGGGGTTACCAGGATGCAGGCGTGGGCCTGGTGGTAGTAGGACGGGTGCATGTTGTTGAAGCGCTCCTGGCCTGCTGTGTCCCAGAAGTCTGCCCACATCACCAAGAAGGATGTCTTAACATCTACTGGCTGTGCATTACTGCTTTGCGTCACAATGATCAGTATGTCCATGTCACAACGATCAGAATATTTTGTTATGCACTATTTCCCCACAGGAGTACATCGCCCACTACACGAAGAAGAAGAAAAAAGAAGAGAAAAAACAAACAAACGAACAAACAAAAAGTTAATAAAAAATATTACCCCGAAACAATAACTTGTGAAATGCGAGGCAGGCCCAAAATATTACCCAAAATATTACCAACAAAATGATACACCCTCTCTCTAACTTGTGAAATGAGACACAGGCCCAAAATATTACCAACAAAATGATACACCCTGTGTCTCTTTCTCAAAAACACACATGCATGCACATACATTTCTCCTGGGGTCATAATATCGAGACTTACCCACAGACACCTTCTGCCCACTGATTTCCGTTTTGTGGTTGAAGAGAGTCAGCGCAAATGTTGACAGTTGCTGGGGTTTGCTAAATGCAGTGTTAAGGAATCTAACAGCAAACTTTTCATGAATGCACAATCATACCACATGGTACTAAGTCCACATATTTTTGCACAACTATATAATACATATATATATCTATATATATATATCCATATACATGTACTAACATGTATTCTTCACTGTGCATTCATCAACTTACACAACCATGCATGCTTGTAGATATGCACGTAGTCATGCATGCACACACAGTCACATACACACACACACAGTGATGATACCACCCACAACTGAAAATCTACTTTTGTCTCCACTTCAAGTCCCCTTTCTCAAATAATAATAACAATAATGGGATCCCAGAGTGCCCTTTCTCAAATAATAATAATGGGGCTTTCAAATGCCCTTTCTCAAATAATAAATTAATGCCAATGGGGCCCTAGATCACCATTTCTCAAATAATAATAATGGGGTCCTAGAGCACCTTTTCTCAAATAATAATAATAATAATGGGGTCCTACAGCACCCTTTCTCATATAATAATAATGGGGTCCTAGAGCACCCTTTCCCAAATAATAATAATGGGGTCCTAGAGCACCCTTTCTCATATAATAATAATGGGGTCCTAGAGCACCCTTTCCCAAATAATAATAATGGGGTCCTAGAGCACCCTTTCTCAAATAATAATAATGATGGCGTTCTAGAGCGCCCTTTCTCAAATAGTAATAATAATAACAGGGTGCTAGAGCACCCTTCTTTAATCTTGTATCAGTTTCTCTCACCAAAAGCATCGATTTCCCCAGTTTCTTAGTCCTGAAATACCCCACAGAAGCATCAAAGACAGACATACTGTATTAACTCATCTGGGGGGGGGGGGGGGGGGGGGGTTGCAGAAGAAATGACCCCTGGGAGTTGTGCAAATGTAGTATTTCCACCCAGAACAATAATTATGTCTAATCATCAAGTGCTGCATCAGCCAATGCTCTTTGCCGGCAATGGTGTATTGGAGTGTCACGGCACTGGACAATGAAAACTCCCAGTGAGTTAACCAAATGTATCAGGCATACAGCTTAATTTCCAAACACTTAGTATAGCTCTAGTGACCCAGTCCAGTCACAGTAAAGTTGATAGATCGTGCTGAGTGAGAGTGAACTCATTTGTTCTGTCATAATTTCCAAACACTTAGTAAAGTTCTAGAGACTTAGTAACACCAAAGCTGACTGATGCTGACTGAAAGTGAACTCATCTGTTTTGTCACCATCGACTCATGCCATGGATGTAATTAATTATTATATGTATTGGCAAAAGAGAGGTCGGTGATTATTGTTTGTTACCACCGACTCATGCCATGGGCATAATTGATATCATATGTAATGACAAAAGAAAGGTAGGTGATTATTGTTATTAACAATTCAGTTTCCCATTCAGTTCTGATGATTGCTTTTTGACAGTTCCAACTTCCAAGCACTGTGACAAGAAAAGCCAATAAAATTGTAATGTTCTCTGTACTGTACTTGTCAAGTTCTTAAAACATTTTTTTAAAAGAAAGAAAAAAAAGAAAAAAACTATACGTATACATGTACATCATCACCAATTAAAGGATACTATCCATCCATGAGAAACCTCTCCACCAATCTGCAAACAGCAACAGCAGAGCATTTGTTAATCACACCAAGTTACGGTATACTACAAGCACACAGGTGTAAGCATGTTGGACTAGGAATAACACATGCCTGTGCATGTGTTAATGTGTCTATAAATCTTGTTGCACTGCTGTTATTTCTTTATTCAACCCTTTCAGTCGCAGTGCCATTGTTGATGTTTCAACTCTGCCAGTGTTGAAATGAGTCGACCAGCAAAGGAGAGCATAATTTTATTAGCAACATAAAATGTCAAAAACTTCCCAAGGAGGGAAGAAAGGCCATATAATTTTCATGATGTCAAAAATTATTCCCTGGCCTACAATTTGGCAATGTAAACAGTGGTCTGCAGAGCAAAAACAACAGAAAGCTTGCATTCAAGTATTGTTTATAGCACTCTTGACAAAGAAGTGTCCAGAGTGCTTGCTGTCTCTGCATGTACTCCCTCGCAATTTCATTCCACTTCCTGTCCTCTACAATGGCTGGGAAGGACAACTGTACCTAGTTTCCACTGGATTTGAATGAGTTAACTGTCTAGAGTGTCCTCTTCTTTGTCTGGAAGGAGTTGCAATCAGTTTGGAGAGTGGAGAGGTCTATCAACAATCACAATTCACATGGGCATGCTAGATTTTGTAGAACACAGAGAGTCTGGTTAAATTTTCTGCAGTGTCAGTGTCTTTCCTGTGACATGCACAAAAGATCGTTATGGCTATGCATTTTAAAGATCCCATGTATGTTCACCTTTCAAGGGGTTGCAAAAATTATGTTTTTAATGCAAAATATAACCTCTCACGCAATAGCTCAAACCACACGCATTTACTATATAATGCCAAAAAGTCCAGATGATCTGATAGTATGTGTTTTAATTAAAGGCTTTAATCAGTCTCCCTCTCTCACTCAGTCTCAGTGATATCAGGGTGTGAAGTCAGTTGTTAGAACATACTAACTTTAACAGCTACCAGGTATGGTTGGGTGACATTGAACTATGTCCATTTCTGGCTGCATTACTACTATTATCATAGAGCCCAGCCATTCATTTGCATGTGGGACTGACCAAATTCCGCTGCTCAGCATGAAAGACAATGCAGAAAACTCTGACTTGTTTTTATCCATAGTTGCAATAATATTATTAGTTCTAAACCAGTTCCTTCAACTAGCTCCAAGCTGGTTGACAATTGGCCGTCTAATCAAGAAGGTAAACAAGCCAGCCAGGAATCTGTGAGTACCAGTGAAATTCAGAGCTCTAACCAGGCATCAGTGAGAAATGTTGGTTGCCATGAAGGGTCCCAAGCTCAAGGATACCGAAAGTAGAGCTGTTATCAGTCAGGCTTGCACAGAATTCTGCTCTAGGTGGCGAGGCAGAATTTTAACTAGATAAGTGTGCAGGGGTCATACTGCCTTTTACTCTTTAGTGATTTACATCAATGATGTGAAACATTTGATATTTTGCATCAGTGGTATGAAAAATGCATACAGCATACTTTAGCACACAAAAACCAAAATGACGGAGTAACTTGATTGCAGCTGTACTTATGATCTGAAAGTGAGATGAAAACAGTAAATAGAAAGTCCAACCATGCACAAAAAGTTAATGTGGGAACTCCTAAATATCAAGCCCAAGCCCCCCCCCATGCCCCCCCCCCCCCCCCCCCCCCCCCCCCCCCCCTGGAAAATAGGCCCTTAGAGAAGGAACTCCTGAATATAAGTGGTGCTGGCAATGTCACAGTCGACAAGCAAAACCTGATGGACACATGCGTCAAACACAAGAAAAAGGGCCAAAACATGCGAAAGTGGAAACTTTCAGTGACTCAGCCTTTCACAAAAAGTTTGAAGAGATCAGAACATCATATACGCAGCATCATTTTCCAGAGATGAACAGTGCAGCAGACAATATGTCTTGTCTAAAGCGGCATTTGGTAACAAGATAAAGACAAAATTAATGCTGCTGCCATTTGCTCTCTCAGTGTCAATGCACATTTTGCTTTTGGTTTCTTAATCTTCCACCTTTGAGTACATGCTGCTATATGTTGACAGTATCGGATCGTGTCCTCTGTTGAGTGACTGGAAAATATTACTGATCAATTTGGCAAGGTATGCATTTTCTGGTCAGTCAACAGACACTGCATCATATTCCATGTCTGTGGCTCAGTCTGATGACTGATACAGAGACAGATTGGTTTCAAATTAATCATTATCGTTCTTCAGAGAAATGCAAATTTTATTCACAGACAGGATGCTACCAATTATAAGATGCAGGGATCAGATTTGAGGGGGGCGGGGGGAGTGGGGGAAATGTTGTGTTGTACTTGTAGTCTTAAAAGTAAATAGTATGCTTATGCTTATGCATTTATTTTGTCATCGTCCAGTTTCCA
This sequence comes from Alviniconcha marisindica, assembly GCA_018857735.1. Classification (NCBI taxonomy): domain Eukaryota; kingdom Metazoa; phylum Mollusca; class Gastropoda; family Provannidae; genus Alviniconcha; species Alviniconcha marisindica. The sequence continues at coordinate 452,202 of JABMCL010001226.1, forward strand.
TCCTTCATTGACTGGACATGCAGTGCATGCTGTGGAGGAATGCAGGGCAATGGCTGAGTTGACACTGTTTGCAAGTAGATCTAGTTCTGAATGGCACGGCAGCCACCAGTGAGCCATAACATGTTGAATCAATGTTCAGTGATTTTATGTACGGTGATGCAGCAATGTGCCTAAAGCCCGTTCTTAATTGGGCGAACCTAGTTGCAAATATTCGGCGAACCTAGTTGGTTCTTAATTGGGCAAACTTTTCTTCGCGAACCTAGTTGGAAGTATTCATCGAAGCTATATTCGGGGTCCAAAAAGCTTCGCTCAAAATGTTCTGGGAACATTTGCCCTATCTGACGAACACTGTCTCTGATTGGCTGAGAGCAGAGCTCTCCTGTGGATGAAGAAAAAAAGAGAAAAAAATGGCTGATGGTGTCGGTAGGTTCTTCACTCACTTCGGAGGGAATCTGTTTATTTGTTGACTTTTGTGGGAGGCGCAGGCTTGTCTTGGAGACCAGAATGAGATAGTAGTTAGTTGAATTACCCCGTGAGGGATGATTAAAGTATATTGACTTGACTTGACTTTAGCCACATTTTCGATCATGCTGTCTGCTGCACGTCTGCCGCAAGTTCAGGCCAAAGCTTGCATCTCATTACAGGCCAGTTGAGAACAAGTAAATTTTTCAAACTGTCCGAACCATGTTCAGCAAACTAAAAATTCAATTAAGAAATGAATCATAGTTCGTTGAACGGTCCGAAGTATGTTCGGCGAACAAACATTCGCCCAGTTAAAAATGGGCTTAAAATGCATATGGAAAATGAAAAACACAATATTTACACAAAATTTTACAATGAGCATGATCTCTGGTGCAGGATTGTTCTTTAAAAAAATTGCTGTCAATGTGTTTAGCGTCATGTTTGGTTGTACACATTTTCTTCAACTTAGTTCAAGACACTGAGTTTGCTGTACGGAAGTTCTAAAAAGCGTTTACATAAATTACAACCCCTACCTTTCGTTAAAACAAAGTCTACCGCTGGTGGCACGGAAACACACCAATAACGCTAGTACTAAGAAATAGCTTATTGGTAGAATGGTACTAAGTTAACCCATATATCATTATATGCCAAGATATTTTGTTAACACTAAATATCCTGAAGCAAAAAAAGCCATCCTGTTCTTGCAAATGGTGGCCTCCTACAAACAACAACAGGGAGAAATACTCAACCACCTCTTCTTTGAATAAAGGAAGTCCCTCTTCAGAGGTCCATGTCAGCAGGATGCCAAAATGACACACAGCTAAACTAAAGTGACTAACAAAACCAGTTTATGCGTCCTGAATATGGGACAGTGGGTATAAATGGGTTAAACTATAAACATGACAATTGTGGTGACTCCCAACAGAAGGAAGAAAAAGAGCGAGCGAGCGGCCCAACAAGTAATGCACGTACAGACCGCACCGACTACACAACATAAAGTAATTAATACTAATACAGTAACACTAACAGACTATCTGGTTTCCCGGCAGAGATCACAAGCAATCGAGCGAGAGATCACAGAGAGTGAGAGATCCAACAAATAATGCACATGTATACAGATTGCACCGACTACACAACATAAAGCATTACTTTGATTTCCCAACAGCACTGTCTCCCAGACAGATTACTTTCACTCGTATTTCACCAGCGTCATCCGGCTTGTCGTAGTCAGGTTGTGCTACATGCGCCATGATTGTTGTCAAAGAATGCGCTCGCGAAAAGGATCATGGGAGCTCACTTCCTGTTCGTCTGCACCAATTTTAACTTTTTCCGACAAGAAATCGACATACAGCTAAAAGACGAACGACTTCTTTCCATTCCATCATATATTTTACGTACCTCTTCATTTTCAGCTCATCGCATGATTTTTAGTTTATTTTTCATTTTATTGCGGAAACAGGCGCAAGCTTTCCATCCAGTGGGTGGTGGGCGTCAGAGAGACAGCTGCTTCGTTTTTTAGTGGTTACTGAGTCTCGGCTTCTCAGTCGGTCCGTCTGGCCGGCCGCCGGCCGTCCAGCACCTGACTCGGCTAATAGTTTTGGATCAGTGCAAACCAGTTACATTACAGTATGTAAAGAAGAAGAAAGAAAAGAAAAAAGAAAAAGAAAAAAAGAAAAAAGAAAAAAAATTTAGAGAAAGAAAGAAAGATAGACTTTTTAGTCTCTTTATCAGATTTTACCTTCCATTACACGTGAAAAATGAGTCTGTTGATCGTGACAGGCTGGCAAATGGCACAACACCGCACGGCACACATGGAAACGATATTCTGCAAATCCGCAGAAGCAATATCATGCAAGACAGCGTAGATCAAGTATCCAATTAGTGTGATGCCGAATAACCATGATATGGTCATCACTGACATGATTTGATAGTCAAGACCAAGTCTATCAGTGACGTGACAATCGCGGCTACCAGACAGAAACCCCAACTGTCACCCTTGCCGCTCGATCTCGTCAGTTCTAAATGGGGTGAAAACTGATCACTAGTGTCAGAACACCGTCTTTTAGGTATAACCATTGATAACTGATAAGCTTCGCTGGGACTCACATCATTACTAATAATGTGTGCAAAACAGTTGCCGGAAGGACGAGTTTTCCTTCTGTCCAAATTAAGGTACATCGTAGACATCGACACCAGAAACTATTCTTCAGTGCCCACATTAAACCTCACATTGATTATGCGTCAGTCGTGTGGGGTGGATGTAGTGCTGTCCTCAAAAAGTGATTCAATTCTCTGCACAGAAGAGCTGTAAAGTTAGTCTTTCCAGATACAACTCCTGACCAGAAATTAAAAGAGATTAGAATAATGAGCCCACATTGAAAACAGCTTGAATATAACAAAGGTTTGTTCATGTACAGGGTCTTTAACAATGAGGCCCCAGAGTACATATCTAACCCGTAAACACACAGTCCCTCACGCTATTCCAACTCGAGGAACTATCAGCTTAGTTTGCCTAGGCCAAGGATAGACAGTAAGTAGGTAACTTGGTGTTTTACGCCCCCGTCAACCATTGCGGTTACATCAGGGTGACCAAGGATAGACATACTCAAAACAAGTATAGCTTTCTCTGGTGCTTTTCTGTGGAATAACCTACCTCTGACAGTCAGATCTTGTCAGTCGCTTAGCTCCTTCAAGCGAAACCTTCGTGCACACCTTGAAGCAGTTACATAGGATGGATTGTGACAGAATACTGCTAGGGAGAGAGAGACAGACAGACAGGTTTTCGAGTAATTGCCATTACAATGACTGGTCATTTGAGACCTACTTTATACACCCATATAACTCCGCCCAATCTTTCTGACTGCTTGTAAGAGTGACCCCCCCCCCCCCCCCCTTTACTTTTCTTATAAGATAAGCACTGACTGCTTCTTTTCTAATACTAGTCATATGAATTATCAGATATTCTACTGCCTTATTTACTGGTTGTGCATAACTGGGTGATGTATGCATGTGTGCATCTGGCGCTATGACTGAACACACAATGTTTTGCGTGGAAATTCTCATGTATAAAATTTCACTCACTTATTCATGCCTCTATGTATATAATGAACCTTGTCATTTTATATTTACTCATCAGTAGCTTAGCAAGGACTGGTTGTTAGGTTTTTGATTGAACCTAAACTACAATCCTTGTAAAATAAAGTTTTCAAGTTCAAGTCATCTCTCTCTCTCTCTCTCTCTCTCTCTCTCTCTCTCTCTCTCTCTCTCTCTCTCTCTCTCTCTCTCTCTCTCTCTCTCTCACACACACACACACACACACACACACACAACCCACCCACCAAACCCACACACCCCAACACACAGTCAGTCACTCACTGACTCACAACCGGCACACAAAGCACATCAACCTTCGGTAACGGAGATGGAAGAACAGAAAGGAAAGGCGTGAAACGTTTCAGTGTAGGACGAAATGAAATGAGCTCTTGAAGGTACCGTGGGGCTGTGATATTGAAACAACTGTAAGCCACAGATAGCGCTTTGTAGTCGATACGCTCTTTCACGGGCAGTCAGTGAAGTGATGTCAAGACTTACAGGCCGTTGGCGTGCTGTCGTTTTTGTGCGAGTCACTATTTTTGTTGCAGTGTTTTTGGACAAGCAGGCTGAGGGCGGTTAAATTCTTGAGCTGTGATACTCTCTACACAACCGCTGTTGCAATTGCAGCCATGGACGTAGCCTACGTAATTATACGCCATCCAGCGAGATGACAGCACCAGTGCCACAGCCCAACGGAATTTGCTGCTTTTGCTTTCAAACCAGGTCGCTGCTTCCCGAGAGAGCAAGGTGAAAGTAGCCTAGCAACCGATGTGATCATCGCGGTGCTCGGAGAGACGCTCAGTGGAGAAAAGAGCCAGTCCCCATTGGCTAACCACAGGCCGTGACTATAAGCACGTGATGTTCGTGTCTCGTTCCGTTACATTACAAAGAGGCGCATTTTACTCACACAGCATGGGCATGTGTGAGGGCTGGATCAATAGCCTAAGTAGGCAACACGCAATTTTATCAACGTTTTATGCGTTTGCGTTTTCAATTATTAATACTTCACAAAATGGTCAGGTATGTTTTATACTGACCCGGGCAATGCCTCCCCCCCCCCCCCCCCTCCTCCTCGCCCTGCCCCCCCCCCCCCCCCACGCCAGATTACAAGTATAATACAATTAGATAATCATTTTATCTACGGAGGTTTTCGTTGTTCTGCATTGCTGAGTGTTTCTGCGACAAGGGACCGCGTATGTCGAAACTAAGGTCCGGTCCGTGTGGAGAATCCTAATTGACCAGCTACCGGTGCTAACTCCGCTCGGTCTGTCAGTTCCTCACTCAAAACCTTTCTGTTCTCTTGATTTTCAGCTGTTCGGCCTTCTGCAAACTTCTCCCGTCCTCCCTTCCCGTTCTTCCATCTCCACTGATCACTGATGTGCCGCACGCCTGCCGATGTGTGTGTGTGTGTGTGTTGCGGTGTGGTGGTGTGTGTGTGTGTGTGTGTGTGACACTGAACGAATATCCACTACCGGATGTGACAATGAATGGATACCCACCACTGGATGCGACGATGAACGGGTACCGCCCACAAGGTGTGACAATGAACAGATACCATGTGACAATGAACGGACACCGGATGTGACAATGAACGGATACCGTCCACCGGATGTGACAATGAACGGACACCGGATGTGACATTGAACAGATACCGTCTACCGGATTTGACAATGAACGGACACCGGATGTGACAGTGAACGGATACCGTCCATCGGATGTGACAATAAACGGACACCGGATGTGA
>JABMCL010001226.1:470000-472500 GCA_018857735.1 Alviniconcha marisindica
ATTTTGCAGCGCTGTAATTTTACAGCATCACTATAGGCACCCAACGCGAAGTGTTTTGCAGCGCTGTAACTTTACAGCATCACTATAGGCACCCAACGCGAAGTATTTTGCAGCGCTGTAACTTTACAGCATCACTATAGGCACCCAACGCGAAGTATTTTGCAGCACTGTAACATTACAGTATTACTATAGGCACTCAACAAATGTGAGACACACGGAGACAGCGGAGACATTCTGCCTCTGGGAAACGGCTCTCCAGTGTGTTACACAAGGCTTACAAATGTGAGTCATACGGAGACAGCGGAGACAGACTGTCTCTGGGAAACGGCTCTCCAGTGTGTTACACAGGGCGGCCATGACTACAAATGTGAGACACACGGAGACAGCGGAGACAGACTGTCTCTGGTAAACGGCTCTCCAGTGTGTTACACAGGGCGGCCATGACTACAAATGTGAGACACACGGAGACAGCGGAGACAGACTGTCTCTGGGAAACGGCTCTCCAGTGTGTTACACAGGTAGGTCATGACTACTAATGTGACACATGGAGACAGCGGAGACAGGCTGTCTCTGGGAAACGGCTCTCCAGTGTGTTACACAGGTAGGTCATGACTACTAATGTGACACACGGAGACAGCAGAGACAGGCTGTCTCTGGGAAACGGCTCTCCAGTGTGTTACACAGGTAGGTCATGACTACTAATGTGACACACGGAGACAGCGGAAAGACAGACTGTCTCTGACAGATTGTCTGCTGTTTCAAAGGCAGTTTATTTCTGGTGACGGCAGTCTACAGTTAAACAGCTGCAATAAGTCTGCTAATATCTGTTCAGACACGCACCGCCCCTCCACCCCCACCTCCATCCCCCTACGCTCTCTCTCGCGCGCACGCATGCTGGCACGCAGGCACGCACGCACACAACATGCACAAACGCACACACGCTCACACACATACACATGTCACACACACACACACACACACACACACACACACACACACACACACACACACACACACACACACTACACATACAACACACACACAACACACACACACAAAAACACACACACACACACAACACACAACACACACACACACATCACAACACAACACACACAACACACACACACAACAAACACACACACACACACACCCAACCCAACCACACACTACACATGACACCACACCCCCACACACACACACACACACACACACGCACACGCACGCACGCACGCACGCACGCACGCACACACGCACGCACACAAACACGTGCGCGCGCGCGTACCCACAAAAACTCCCACATTCACCAAAGATCAAGAAGAGGGGAAAAATAGACTGCTGGTGGATGCTGTCTCAATCGATGAAACCTGCGGAAACCGGTTAATGTTATTACAAACTATTTCCACACTGCAATCTTTGTGGGGATTTGCCTTCGTGAGTTGACGTCATAGTTTTGTTTCTTTTCTTTTTTTCTTTCTTTTTTTCCCCTGCTTCTCTTTATTCTTCTTTTTCTTCAGAGCCGAAGCAATCGAATTTTGCAGAACAAAGAAACGAAACGAAGAAGACACACTTAAATCTTTATAGCCATTTTTGAAATCTCTCCTCTTCAAACTGTGTGTGTGTGTGTGTGTGTGTGTGTGTGTGTGTGTGTGTGTGTGTGTTTTGTGTGTGTTGTGTGTGTGTGTGTGTGTGTGTGTGTGGTGTTGTGTGTGTGTGTGTGTGTTGGGTGTGTGTGTGGTGTGTGTGTGTGTGTTGTGGTGTGTGTGTGTGTGTGTGTGTGTGTGTGTGTGTGGTGTGTGTGTGTGTGTGTTGTGTTGTGTTTGTTGTTTGTTTGTTTGTTTGTTTGTTTGTTGTTGTTGTTTGTTTGTTCGTTCGTTGTTGTTTTCGTTGTTGTGTGTGTGTGTGTGTGTGTGTGTGTGGTGTGTGTGTGTGTGTGTGTGGTGTGTGTGTGTGTGTGTGTGTGTGAGTGTGTGTGTGTGTGTGTGTGTGTGTGTGTGTGTTGTGTGTGTGTGTGAGGAGGAGAGAGAGAGAGAGAGAGAGAGAGAGAGAGAGAGAGAGAGGAGAGAGAGAGAGAGAGAGAGAGAGAGAGGTGTTGTGTGTTTTGTTTTTGTGTTTTTGTTGTTGGGTTTTTTGTTGTTGTTGTTGTTGTGTTGTTGTGTGTGTGTGTGTGTGTGGTGGGGGTGTGTGGGTGTGTGTGTGGTGTGTGTGTGTGTGTGTGTGCCACTGTGTGTATAAATCTGTATAAAAGAACACAAAACCCTTGGAAGTGTCATTGCCCGTGATTTTATATAATATATATATAAAATTTTAAAAAAATGAAAATTTCGCCTGAATACCAAGCTTCATCAGGCTGGTTAGCGGAAATCCACCGTAGACTTGCATATAGAACATAAATATTTTGATAATAATAATAATAATAACAATAAATATTATTTATAATGCGCCTGTCCCAGTTCTAAAAACGAGCTCCATGTTCGACTGCAGTTCCCATAAAAACTCC
>JABMCL010001226.1:477500-522500 GCA_018857735.1 Alviniconcha marisindica
TGTGTGTGTGTGTGTGTGTGTGTGTGTGTGTGTGTGTGTGTGTGTGTGTGTTGTATCTGTGTGTCTGTCTGTCTGTCTGTGTCTGTCTGTCTGTCTGTCTGTCTGTCTGTCTGTCTGTCTGTCTGTCTGTCTGTCTCTCTCTCTCTCTCTCTCTCTCTCTCTCTCTCTCTCTCTCTCTCTCTCTCTCTCTCTCTCTCTCTCTCTCTCTCTCTCTCTCTCTACTTGATTTGTACAGGGAAAAAATTCAGCCTGTGTTTATTCAGTTGTCTGACGACAGGCACACCAGCGGCTCGATCAGTTCTGGAAAAGTCACCTGGAGAAGCCAAGCGTAAGGCCATCGACTCAACCACCCGCACACGTCGTTCTGTATTACCGCGTCTGCCCCGAAGACTCCACCGCTACGCTACACTCACTACAGCCACCACTCCGAATAGTTAATGCCGTCGACAGATCTCCGCCCCGCCCCAGCATCGACTGTTCATAGTTACGTACTCCACCACAATGGATTCAGCGCAATTCTGAACGCCTGGCTGCTCTCGGTATTGCCGTTGAGACTGGGACCCCACGGCAATGGTGTCGTTGTTTTTGGAAGACAGTGCTGATGCCCCCAAGACATTCGGAGGACAACGCGTACAGATCTGATTGAAGCCTTCGCCATCCCACAATGTGCACACGGTGCTGATGTCTTCTGGTCTGAGTCTTCACGATCCTACATTGTCATTGTCTGAGTCTTCACGATCCTACACTGTCATTGTCGAGGCCTTCACGATCCTACACTGTCATTGTCTGAGTCTTCACGATCCTACACTGTCATTGTCTGAGTCTTCACGATCCTACACTGTCATTGTCTGAGTCTTCACGATCCTACACTGTCATTGTCGAGGCCTTCACGATCCTACACTGTCATTGTCGAGGCCTTCACGATCCTACACTGTCATTGTCTGAGCCCTTCACGATCCTACACTGTCATTGTCTGAGTCTTCACGATCCTACATACTTGTCATTGTCTGAGTCTTCACGATCCTACACTGTCATTGTCGAGGCCTTCACGATCCTACACTGTCATTGTCGAGGCCTTCACGATCCTACACTGTCATTGTCGAGGCCTTCACGATCCTACACTGTCATTGTCGAGGCCTTCACGATCCCACATATTGTCATTGTCGAGGCCTTCACGATCCTACATTGTCAGTGTCGAGGCCTTCACGATCCTACACTGTCATTGTCGAGGCCTTCACGATCCTACATTGTCATGTCGAGGCCTTCACGATCCTACACTGTCATTGTCGAGGCCTTCACGATCCCACATATTGTCATTGTCGAGGCCTTCACGATCCTACACTGTCATTGTCGAGGCCTTCACGATCCCACATATTGTCATTGTCGAGGCCTTCACGATCCCACATAATTATTGTCATTGTCGAGGCCTTCACGATCCTACATTGTCATGTCGAGGCCTTCACGATCCTACATGTCATTGTCGAGGCCTTCACGATCCCACATATTGTCATTGTCGAGGCCTTCACGATCCCACATAATTATTGTCATTGTCGAGGCCTTCACGATCCTACATTGTCACTGTCGAGGCCTTCACGATCCTACATTGTCATTGTCGAGGCCTTCACGATCCTACATATTGTCATTGTCGAGGCCTTCACGATCCCGCATATTGTCATTGTCGAGGCCTTCACGATCCCGCGTATTTCTACTGTCGAGGCCTTCACGATCCCACATATTGTCATTGTCGAGGCCTTCACGATCCCGCAGTATGGACGCCAAGTGTTGAAGCCTTCAGGACGTCGCCATTACCGTATCTCTGTGTCCCCCAGCAGAAGGGCACCACTCCGTGTTCTGACCGCGCACAGTATCGAGGCCTTCAAGGTGCTACGGCAGTGGTGTACCTCTTCCTGTTCTGTGCGCATACCGTATTGCTCAGAGGGCTTCAGGGTTCACCACAATGGTACGACGTCCTGCTCAGTACGCATGAAGTATTGAGGCCTTCAAATTCCGGCATAATGCTATCGCTTCCTTTTCTGGACGAATATAATGTAAACTGACAGAATTCCACCATAATGGTAGGCCTACCATTTGCTTGTCCTTAACCATACAGCATTTTAGGCCTTCGTGGTTCCGCCATAATGGTATCACTTCCTGCTCTGTACGATTAAAATGCTGAGGCCTGGTACGCATCACTTCCTGTTCTGGGGGTTATACAGTGTTAACAGAGTTCAAGATCCCACCGTAAGGGTATCGCTCCCTGTTCTGGTTGTGTATAGTGCTGAAGGTGTTCAGGGTTCCACCTTGAAGAATAAAGTCTGCTGCTTGTTGTGAACGGACGCGGCGTTGAGGTCATCAAGATCTCAGCGTGATAGTATGACTGTTCTGAGTACGGGTCTTGTGGCCATCACGATTCCACTCCAACAGTGTTGCTGTTCTAAACGCAGTGCTGTGACCTCGAAGACTCCACCACAGGCATTTAATCACCACCACTCTTCTGAATGAGTACTTTGACAGGCACCTCTGGGAGCGTCAATTTCGGCGAGGTCAACCTTACAGCCACCCCTGGGAACCTTGTCTTTAACCAGGTCAGTTTGACCGTCGTCTTCGGCAACGTCACCGGAAACTACGTTGATGATATTGATGATGGCACGACGACGACGCCTGCTGCCGCCCTGTCCCTGGCAGCGAGGGTGGTCCTGGCCGTGGTGCTGACTGTGGTGGTGGTGGTCGGGGTTCTGGGCAACAGCGTGGTGTGCGTGCTGGTGTACAGGAAGGCCGCCATGCGCTCAGCCATCAACCTCCTTGTGGCGCAGCTGGCCCTGTCCGACTTCCTGCTTTCCGCCCTCGTGATGCCCTCGGCTCTCGCCGGACTCTTCCTCCTCCCAGCTGCCGCAGACAACAGGGGCTGGGGCCGACGGCTCTGCGCCTCGGTGGCTTTCCTGCACGAGGTCCTGGTGACGCTCAACGTCTGCGTGCTTCTGGCCATCAGCCTGGACCGCTACCTTATCATCGTCCACCGCAAGGAGAAGCTGAACGTGCGGCGCGCGCGGATCTTCATCGCGCTGGCCTGGGGCTACTCGTTCCTCGCCAGCGTGGGACCTTTGGTCGGGTGGGGGCGGCCCGCGTCCTACCCCGGCCACCCCCTGTGCCCGGACCTGCTGGCCCGCCGGGCCGCTGACCTCAGCTACGTCGTGGTCGGCTGCCTGGTCACCAAGTACCTCCCGCTGGCCGCCATCTTGTATTCCTACGCGTGCATTCTCAGCATGGTGCGGAGGAAGAGCATGAAGGTGCACCACTACTCCGTGGAGATCGGCGCGGCGCGGGGAGGCGGCGCTCGCTCCGCCCTCCCGCCCAGACCCCAGCCGCGCATCTCCGTCACCGGCGCTCTCAGAGACTTGTGCTTACCTGACCAGCGAGGGACATCCGCGGAATCTGTAAGCGGCGGCGACGACGGCGTTCTCCGCTATCTGTGCTCCCCGGAGCGACGGTTCGGTCCCTCCGACTCCGTGGGTCGTCACGACTCCGTGAGAGGTCTGTGCTGCCACGAGAACTGGGCTAAAAGCCCCGCGGCAGACTCCGTGGCCGGCCACGGCGCTCTCCGAGACTTGTGCGCCCCGGAGAACCGGTTCAGCCGCACTGGGGCCGCGGAGGGCGCCCCGAGGGAGTTCACCTTGCTGGAACACCTGTCGGCCGGCTGCGCCCTGTCGTGCCCGGCCTGTGCCGACTCCGGGAGCAGCAGCACGAGCTCCGGCGTCAGCTCCTTGAACTCGGCTTCCCCCGTGTGCTTCGTGACCTCCAACAGCAGCGTCTACCTCCACTCCACGTGTCACCTCAAGCTGGGTCGCCGCAGCTCCCGCCCGTCTCGCTCCGCCCCCTCGTGGTCGCGCTCCGGCGCGTCCGCGGTCGCCCGCGGCGGTCCGGGCTTGACGCCAGTTGCTCAGCCGCTCACGGTTAGCGGCGCGGCTGCTGACTGCCTGGGCGGGGTTCTGCGGCGCCACCCCGCGACCTCCTCCTCTTCCTCCTCCTCCTCCTCCTTTTTTCCCCGCTTCCTTCTCTTCCGCGGCGCCCCGAAACGCTGTCCGGAGAACCCCTTCCTGCCTGTCATCCCCTTCGGGGTTCTCCCCTACAGCCCACGGGGCTCGGCGCTCGGCCGGCGCGCGCAGGCAGGTGCTGGACATAAGCTTCCGGACGCGCACCTTCAAGACGATCCTGATCCTGTCCCTGCTGCTGTGCGTGTGCTGGCTGCCCTACGTCACCGCCGTGCTGGTGACGAACCTAACGGGGCGTCACCTCCCCGCGTCCCTGTGCCTGCTCCTGTGGCTGGGCTTCGTCAAGAGCGCGCTCAACCCCGTCGTGTACTGCCTGAGGATCCGCAAGTTCCGCGACGCCTGCAAGGACGCGCTGCCCTGCTCGTGCTGCTCGTGCGGTTTCCCGCGCTGCGTGGCTGTGGTGGCCAAGAGGAGGGTGAATCCCAGCGCTGTGTACCAGTGTGCGGAATCCTCACAGTCCTGATCCAGACGTTGGACAGGGTGAACCCCCGAGTTCTGTATATACCAGAGTGTAGAATTCTCCCTGTCCTGACCTGACGCTCGACAGGGTGGAAGCTCAGTTCTGCGTACAAGTGTGCAGAAGTTTTCGCGTCCTATCTGACGTTTGACAGGGTGGAACCGCAGTTCTGTGTACCGGTGAGCAGAATCCTCACAGTCCTTATCCTGACGTTGGACAAACTGAACCCCAGCGCTGTGTACCAGTGTGCGGAATGCTCCCTGTCATGATCTGAATTTTGACAGGGTGAACCCTCGGTTCTGTGAGTGCGGAATCTTCCCTGTCCTCAACCTGACGTTCGGCAGGGTGAACCCAGTTCTGTGTACAAGTGTGCCGAATTCTCCCCGTCTTGACCTGATGTTCGACAGGGTGGAACCTTAGTTCTGTGTACACGTGTGCGCAACCTCTATGTCGTTATCCTGACGTTGGACCTCAGTTCTGTGTACAAGTGTGCGCAACCTCCATGTCGTTATCCTGACGTTGGACAGGGTGGAACTTCCGTTCTGTGTACAAGTGTGCGCAACCTCCATGTCGTTATCCTGACGTTGGACAGGGTGGAACCTCAGTTCTGTGTACAAGTGTGGAACCTCCATGTCGTGATCCTGACGTTGGACAGGGTGGAACCTGAGTTCCGTGTACAAGTGTGCGCAACCTCCATGTCGTGATCCTGATGTTGGACAGGGTGGAACCTGAGTTCCGTGTACAAGTGTGGAACCTCCATGTCGTGATCCTGACGTTGGACAGGGTGGAACCTGAGTTCCGTGTACAAAATAGTGTGCGCAATCTCCATGTCGTGATCCTGACGTTGGACAGGGTGGAACCTCAGTTACGTGTGCAAAATAATGTGTGGAATCTCCATGTCGTGATCCCGACGTTGGACAGGGTGGAACCTCCGTTCCGTGTCCCAGTGTGCGCAACCTCCATGTCGTTATCCTGACGTTGGACAGGGTGGAACTTCAGTTCTGTGTACAAGTGTGCGCAACCTCCATGTCGTTATCCTGACGTTGGACAGGGTGGAACTTCAGTTCTGTGTACAAGTATGCGTAACCTCCATGTCGTGATCCTGACGTTGGACAGGGTGGAACCTCCGTTCTGTGTGCAAGTGAACAGAATCCTCCCTGTAGTGATCCTGACGTTGGACAGCGTGGACCTGAGTTCTGTGTACAAGTGTGCGCAACCTCCATGTCGTTATCCTGACGGTGGACAGGGTGGCACCTCAGTTCTGTGTACAAAATAATGTGTGGAATCTCCATGTCTCCATGTCGTGATCCCGACGTTGGAGAGGGTGGAACCTCAGTTCCGTGTACAAAATAATGTGCGGAATCCTCCCTGTCCTGATCCTGACTTGACACACGATGAACGCTCAGTGCTGTGTTCTAGCGTGCAGGATCCTTCTCTCGTGATACTGTTGCTCGGTGTGCGGAATCAAGACAGGTCAGATTTCCTTGTAAGCTTTGTACTGGGACAGTAACTATTTTCATCCTAAATCCTCACTATCGTGATCCTGACGTTAGACAAGGTGAGCCCTCAGTGCAGTTTACCATTATGCAGGATCCTCCTTGTCCTGATCCGAACGTGAGACAAGGTGAAACCCCAGTGCCGTGTACGCACCAATGTACTGAACATCCCATCCCTCGTGATGCCCGTTTCTCAGTGTGCAGAATCCTCCCTGACGCGATCTTGACGTTAACCAGGTTGGAAACCTAGTGCCTTGGAAACTTGGAAACAAGTGTGCGGAATCCTTCCTGTCCTGATCTTAGCGGAAGACAGACAGGGTGAAATGTTGTGTGCTCGTGTGCGTTATCCTCCCTGTCGTGACTATGACGTTGGACAGGGTGAATTTTCAGTGCTGTGTTCTGGCTAGTAGTGTGCGTTATCCTCCCTGTCGTGACTATGACGTTGGACAGGGTGAACTTTCAGTGCTGTGTACTAGCTAGTAGTGTGCGTTGTCCTCCCTGTCGACTCTGACGTTAGACAGGGTGAACTTTCAGTGCTGTGTACTAGCTAGTATAGTGTGCGTTGTCCTCCCTGTCGTGACTGACGTTAGACAGGGTGAACTTTCAGTGCTGTGTACTAGCTAGTATAGTGTGCGTTGTCCTCCCTGTCGACTCTGACGTTAGACAGGGTGAACTTTCAGTGCTGTGTACTAGCTAGTATAGTGTGCGTTGTCCTCCCTGTCGTGACTGACGTTAGACAGGGTGAACTTTCAGTGCTGTGTACTAGCTAGTATAGTGTGCGTTGTCCTCCCTGTCGACTCTGACGTTAGACAGGGTGAACTTTCAGTGCTGTGTACTAGCTAGTATAGTGTGCGTTGTCCTCCCTGTCGTGACTGACGTTAGACAGGGTGAACTTTCAGTGCTGTGTACTAGCTAGTATAGTGTGCGTTGTCCTCCCTGTCGTGACTGACGTTAGACAGGGTGAACTTTCAGTGCTGTGTACTAGCTAGTATAGTGTGCGTTGTCCTCCCTGTCGACTCTGACGTTAGACAGGGTGAACTTTCAGTGCTGTGTACTAGCTAGTATAGTGTGCGTTGTTCTCCCTGTCGACTCTGACGTTAGACAGGGTGAACTTTCAGTGCTGTGTACTAGCTAGTATAGTGTGCGTTGTCCTCCCTGTCGTGACTGACGTTAGACAGGGTGAACTTTCAGTGCTGTGTACTAGCTAGTATAGTGTGCGTTGTCCTCCCTGTCGTGACTGACGTTAGACAGGGTGAACTTTCAGTGCTGTGTACTAGCTAGTATAGTGTGCGTTATCCTTCCTGTCGTGATCCTGACGTAAGACAGAGTGAAACACCAGTGCTGTGTTCTAGTGTGCGTTATCCTTCCTGTCGTGATCCTGACGTAAGACAGAGTGAAACACCAGTGCTGTGTGCTAGCGTGCGTTATCCTTCCTGTCGTGATCCTGACGTAAGACAGAGTGAAACACCAGTGCTGTGTTCTAGTGTGCGTTATCCTTCCTGTCGTGATCCTGACGTAAGACAGAGTGAAACACCAGTGCTGTGTGCTAGCGTGCGTTATCCTTCCTGTCGTGATCCTGACGTAAGACAGAGTGAAACACCAGTGCTGTGTGCTAGCGTGCGTTATCCTTCCTGTCGTGATCCTGACGTTAGACAGAGTGAAACACCAGTGCTGTGTTCTAGTGTGCGTTATCCTTCCTGTCGTGATCCTGACGTAAGACAGAGTGAAACACCAGTGCTGTGTGCTAGCGTGCGTTATCCTTCCTGTCGTGATCCTGACGTAAGACAGAGTGAAACACCAGTGCTGTGTGCTAGCGTGCGTTATCCTTCCTGTCGTGATCCTGACGTAAGACAGAGTGAAACACCAGTGCTGTGTGCTAGCGTGCGTTATCCTTCCTGTCGTGATTCTAACGTGAGACACGGTCAGCCCTCTGTGCTGTGTTCCAGTGTGCGGAATCCTTCTCTCGTGATCCTGTTCCTCAGTGTTCGTTATCCCCCGTGACTGATCCTGACGTCAGTCAGAGTGAAACCCCAGTGCGGTGTACTACTGTGTTATCCTTCCCGTTGTAATCCACACCGCACCTCCACTGTGCTGATCGATTCTTCCATGTCGTGATGCTGGTGTTAGACAGGGTGAATCCCACTGCTGTGTATAGCTGCTTCGGAAGCCTCCGATCATACAAATGAAATCAGAAGAAAGAAGAACGCTTAAGTGTAAGCATGTAAACACAGGTGTACAAACAGAAACGTGTGTGTGTGTGTGTGTGTGTGTGTGTGTGTGTGTGTGTGTGTGTGTGTGTGTGTGTGTGTGTGTGTGTGTGTGTGTGTCGGGTAGGATGGGGAGTTAAGCCGTACCAAGCTGGTCAGCATTTACCTTACAGCTGTACAAAAGACGCTTTGTGTGTGTGTGTGTGTGTGTGTGTGTGTGTTGTGTGTGTGTGTGTGTGTGTGTGTGTGTGTGTGTGTGTGTGTGTGTGTGTGTGGTGTGGGTGTGAGTGAGTGAGTGAGTGTGTGAGTGAGGTGTGTGTGTGTGTGAGTGTGTGTGTGTGTGTGTGTGTGTGTGTGTGTGTGTGTGTGTGTGTGTGTGTGTGTGTGTGAGTGAGTGAGTGAGTGAGTGAGTCACACTCCGAGCATCGTTTTCCGGCACCTTCCTCCAAACCCTGCCAGATTTGGTTACGCCACTGAAGGGACACTCTTTATCTCCGCGCAGCTGTCTACCGACGCGGTCAGCGCCCTCCGAAAGGTTTGGGTATTGATCACACTCCGAGCCAAATTCCAAACACTGGTTTACGACATCCTTCCTTCAGCCACTGACGTATTTAGTTACGCTATAGGTTCCAGAAAACTGTCAGCTAACGAGCAGTTTTTTGGTTGGTGCTCAAACAGTAGTATGTTTGTTACAAACAACTCAAATTATATCAGATTTTTGTTTTATAACTGACCATGTTGCTTACACCAGCTCAAATAAAACCCAAATCGTTTGAACTCTTTTTTTACCCGGGGTGGATGCGCCTCATGTTTACGTGCGTGCTTGGGCGCTAGGTTGCTTCCACAGTCTTACCAGTACCCAAACCTTTCGTAGGGCGCTGACCGCGTCGCTGGACAGCTGCGCGGAGATACAGAGCGCCCCTTCAGTGGCGTAACTAAATCTGGCAGAGTTTGGATGAAGGTGCCGGAAAGCGATGCTGGGAGTGTGACTGCCGCGAATACACACACACGAGCGGCGGACACTAACACTGACACTGTGCATTTATACTAAGAACTTGCAAATAATTATATCTATAGTTTGCTTTCATACTTGATTTCTGCTCGCCCTGATACGACCGTCGTAGCTGACTGGGCGTAAAAAAAGAAGAAAAAGAAAAAAGAAAAAAAGAAAACAAAGAGAAGATTATCTATCTATTTTGGTTTCTGGTTTCTCCAAGGTTGCATAGTAGATCTACACCAGTCAACTGAGTTGATAAGCATAATACTCGTGACCAGAGCTGAAATGTGGACTTTGCGAACACCACTTAAAGTGCCAGAATAATCATCAACATGATTGTGGGCATCCAAGGAAAGAAGAAGAAGCATCAGCTTTGAGTGAAAGTTCAGGGGACATCACTCAACGCGGTTGCTTCAGGTGTTCTCCCTGTAAGAGTTACCACTTAAACGGTCTCTGTTATTCAATGTCTGTGTCTACTAGGATACATCCAGTCGGTAAATCAACAAAGATCGTCAGTCACTTACAACCAAAGACGACACACCCGTCCTGGTTACGCGATCTCCTGGCGGCAGCCTCAGAGCTTCTGAAAAAGTGGCCGTTGGTTATTAACGGAAAAAGAAGAAAAAAGAAGAAGAAAAGAACGTGGTTACTTGCGGCTGTGGGGGCGGGGACAGCTCAGTGGTTAGAACGCCGGACTCGTGATTGAAAGGTCGCGGGTTCGAATCCCTGCAGGAGTGGCGGGATAATTTTCTTGTCCATGGTCGACTTTCTGTGCTGACTCTTATTTCGGTATCCGTTCCACACCCGTGTTACCGCAGTAGCACGTAAAAGATCCCGGTCATTCTGCCAAAAGTGCAGGTGGCAGTTACAGCTAAACACGCATACACCTTACGTATGTGGCTTTGCATGAAGTGACATGGATGCACGGTTGTTTGGTGTACACAGAACTTGCACCGAGACGGCTGCGGTTTCATGTGGCACCAGCCATGCCAGCGCCGTAAGTACACCCCTTCGGTGGATATTAAAAACAAAACAAACAAAAAAAACGCGCTATAAAAAGCTAGTCACTCATGTAGAACCACATGCGAGCGCAGTGAGTCTGCTCAAAAGAGCGGAGAATAGAGCTATATAGGCGATCATCAATCAATCAATCAATACCGTTCCAATAGTAAACACCAATAATCAAACGCGCAACCAAACCCTATGAGAACTTAGCTGTTTCATCACGTCTTTCTTTCAGTTTGTGTTTCGAACATCTGTCAAGCTCACCATAAAGAAGACGTACCGCCATGCGGTACATCATTCGCATCCCTCTTTGATTTTGTCGCTCACTGGTTTCATCAAGCTAGCAGCAAATTGAACACGCGGATTAAACTACATATGCAATATTCAGTTAGCAATATATAATTTTGTGATCTGTGTTGACTCGAAATCAGTTCTCTGTGCATTGAAAAACTGGAACTGTAAAATGAGAGGGGATATATTTTATGAAGTAAAGTATTTAATACATTGTATCATGTACAAGGGTATTGGGATTGAGTTTTGTTGGGTACCGTCTCATTGTGGTCTTTATTGGAATGAAATATCAGACAAATTAGCTAAACAAGGTGCAATGAAAAATATGTCTGAGATATCATCCAATATCCTACTACTCTCATCTCATGAGATTAATTCACTACTTAGGAAGACTGTATATAAACAAACTGAAAAAGTAAATCTGCGATACCTTCTTGTTCTAGATATTTAACAAGAGTAATATACAAGTTACGTTTAAATTCATGGAACCTAAATATTCACAGAATGTGACATGCGTTTGTAAAAATATCTTATCCGTTAAACACATACTGCTTGAATGTCCTATTACTACAGTTATTTCAGATTTTTTTTTGGATATGACTTAAATGCTTACAACAATGTAAGAGATATTTTGTATAATACTGATGTTATTACTAATATTGTAAAATCGATTGTTCATAGTCCTGTGGGAAAATTAGTATAAATAATAAATATATATATATTATAATTTGTGTGTGTGTGTGTGTGTGTGTGTGTGTGTGTGTGTGTGTGTGTGTGTGTGTGTGTGTGTGTGAGTGTGTGTGTAATTATCACCTCGATGTGAACAGACATAAAATAAAATACTGATTGATTGAACACGCGGATGACGTAGCCTATTGCCATAAGCGAAAACATCATGTAGGCCTAAGTATGCATTATTACACTTCAAGTCGGTGTGGCAGTCAGCGAACGTGGAAAAACAGTGCAGAAAACCGCAAGTGCGTTTTCTTGATGTCAGTGGCATTGACAAGAAGAAGAAGAAAGAAGAAGAAGACATGCTTATGTTGTCTGGTTGTGTGAAACAAAAAATGTGTAAGTCCATAAACTTTATTCCACCTCAGTGAATAAACGGCTGAACTCCACAAACCTTTCCGGTGACGGCAGATTCAATACTGTTCAAGTACTGACAAATCTCATGTGTGTTGTTTTCTAGATGCAAACTACCAAATGCACTAGATGCAACCTACCAAATGCACAGATCTAGGCCAACATGCTTTCAAAATGTTACGTAAAATATTCAAAGTTAAATTATGACGTCTTGTGGCTGTTTTTGTGACGTCCTGTGCGAGAGACAGAAACAAATGACAATTTACCTACCGCAGGCCAAAATGGTCTGTATATTATGAAGAGACTTTTTCACAGCTTCAAATCGAATATTAAATATGTTTTACCAGGCTTTGGCTGTCTATTTTATATGTGACAATAAGCACACTTTTGGGAACCAAATGCCACCAGATTTAGCGTTGTTGTTGACTTTTTCTATCAAAACCGTAGACTGTAAGTAGCTTGGTGTTTTAAGCCCAGTCAATCACTACGGTTATATCAGGGCGATAAGGTAGATTGACTAGACAACAAAACCAGTCCCTATACACAAACATAAAACAAAACACGATTTTCGAAGAGTTAGTCCCTTCGGTATTACCCCTGTTAAAAAGCATATTTATATCAATCCATCAATTTAAACTTCTTTTTTTTTATTGCCACGTGTCAAGAAAAATATACAATCACGTGGAATGAGTCATGATGTTGAGAACATTCATAACCATATACGCATTCACAGTAATATTAAAAAGTGAACAGTGTATTCATGTACTATAATAATAAGCTCGAAAAAACACAAAATACTTCTCAGTTAAACACACAATCATACTAACCACTTCATATTTCATAAATAAGAGTAAAATACAGTTATGTCAAAGGCGAAGAAGAACGAGGACAACATCAACGATTGATTGATTGATTGATTGATTGATTGATTGATTGATTGATTGTTTGATTGATTAAACTTTATTTCTCAACGGTGAAGATATTAGCACAAAGGCCGACTCACATATCTGCCGTTGCTACAGTAATACTGGAGAGAGAGAGAGAGAGAGAGAGAGGAGAGAGAGAGAGAGAGAGAGAGAGAGAGAGAGAGAGAGAGAGAGAGAGGGAGAGAGATTAAAATGCACGTCAGTGTTTTCACTAACCCCAACCGCAACCCTATTCACGCTTGCGCCCAGCACACGGTACAGCAGTACCCTACCAAGGGTGCGCATGGACTGGCATAAACAGGGAGAAGTCACTCCTAAGCAAAGCAAGCGAAAAATGGCCACACGTGTGCAGACGATTTGCAAAGAAATAAAAGAACCTGTCGGATTATTACCTTACACCCGTAGGCTATCTTAGGTACTTGGAAGGATTACCTCTAACAAGCGCCCAACACATAAAAACGCAACTCTAAACTAAATAAGGTAACATTTACCACTGTAATGACCTATAGTTGATTCAGCAAAGCTAAATAGGTCATTAGAATCGTTGCTTCTAAGACTGGAGAAAATTGGAACAAGGCCCAAACAAGTGGAGACTTGCCTAAAGTTGTTGTTTTTCTTTTTAATCTAAGCAACTCAGCTCAGAATAAATAATTAAATTATTTTATATTAAAATAAACAGACTGTAGCTAGTGGACACAGGTAGAATATATCTATCTATCTATATATATATTATATATATATATATATATATATATATATATATATATATATGCACATGCACAGAGACAGAGAGAGCAACACCAAAGGCACGCTGAGTAAGAGATTCCGTTGCACAGGCACGGTAAGATGCATGGCGTGATAAGACATGATTAATTCAACAAAGCTGAGGATAAAAAGTCAGTATATGATTTGAAAATAATTATAACAAGACTAGGAATTACAGCAATGTATGGGAAAGGTAAAAAGTGATGTTATTTTAGTGCATGGATTACTTCAAATGCCCGTAGTGGGAGTGTAATGAGTAGCTGAAATCATGATATGTGAGTGTAGTGAGTAGCTGAAATCACCATGTCTGGAATAATTTAGTGGATGGAATAGCTGAAGTGCCCGATGTGTGAGTGTATGTGTCAGTGTTTATCGAGTGACTTAAATAACATTGTCCTGCTGAGATTATCAAAACAGTGGCTGAAATAATCACCTCTAGTACTGTGATTGTATTGAGCTGTTTAAATAATTATGTGTATTATCGTGAATATATCTACAGTACTCGATTTTTGTTTTAAGGATTTCGACTCCAAAGGTAGACCATAGCTGAGGTGAAGTCCACGGATCTCGATGCCGTGAAGCGGGATTCACGTTCGATTCGTTACTCAGCTTAGTTTTGCTACTGCAGACGAGCAGGAAACTGAATCTTCTGAACGAAAAAAGAAGAAGAAGAAGAAGTACGTTGTCATCGCCTGCTCGAAGCGAAGATGTACTTTTATTGTGTTATGTTCTATCTTTTCGTGCACTCGACCTCAGGTAAGCTATCGCTATCATAATCAAGGGAGGTATGCCAATACTGCTGCCCATTTTTTCAATAGCCACAGTTTGCTATGTAATGGTCAGAATGCGAGACAGACGCTGCCAGGCGGTTTTACACATTATTGTGAAGGAGAGGTAGGTATTACCATTGCGGTTATATCAGGGCGAACTATTGTGAAGCGTTTTGCACAAATAAAATATTATTGTCTTTATCTATCTATATTATATTGTAACCGAGTGCATCTGCACATTGTGTTTGTGTTGTTGTATGTACTGTGTGTGTCGCTCTGTCGGTGTTCTTTTGTGTGTGTGTGTCTTTTACGTATGTGTTACGTGTTGTGATTTAGACGTCACTATGATATGTCACTATAAGTGAGAGCGAGAGAAGGCGAGAGGGAAGAACAACGATCTCTCGCATGTACCATCAAAAGGAAAAGAAGAAATAAAATCAGGAACCTCTGGCTGTGGCTCGTTTGTTGTTTCAACCTGCAACTTCCTCCACCGACCATTTACAATATATATATATATAATTGAATAAAATTGACTGTTTGTAAAATGGCCCAATAATTATTGGAAGACTTCCTAAATTGAGCCACACCTTAGCCAATATTGGGCACACCCTTGTCATAGCCAATCTGGTCCTTTTTTCGCACTGAATAAAAAGCATTTAGGAGATATCATTCTCCAAAACAAACAAACAAAAGTTAAGGAACAAACCTGTAAAGTTCAATGAATTTTTTATTATAACTGTGAATGCATTTCAACTTTTAGGATTTCCTCTCAAATTATTATGACGTCACGTCAATGATGATGTGACGTGTGTTTTTTCTACTACTTAAGCTTACTTATTATAATACTCATGTTGCCATGCTGGGCGCCTGCAGGCCCACATCACAATCAGCTGCTAACTCTATTTTAATTCTACATTAAGCCTACATACCATGTCCTATTCTCTCTCTCTCTTAACCCCCCCCCCTCCCCCCCAACACACACACACAGACACAGACACACATACACAATCAGCGCTCAAAACAGCCGGTCACACACACACACACACACACACACACACACACACACACACCAAATTTCATTCATCTGCGTGAAATAGTTTCGGAAAAGAACCTGTCCCAGGATTTGATCCCATCCTTCAGTTTGTCCTGAATCGATCAGTGATCCAGCCGAATTATTCCCTATATTGGGCCACCCTTATTCAAATAATGGGCCAGCTATGCCCAGCATATGAATATTTCACTGTCCCAATATAGGCAAAACCGGGTGTCCAAAGTAAACACGCACCGTTTGCAAATAACTGCACATGGGTTTGTGAAGCTGCCTTCAAGACACAGGAAAATGGCTGCATATTTGAGCTTAAAAAAACTCAGATCGATGCAGTCCTTCGTTTTCTCCCCAGATGATTTATATCTTCAGACGGTCGATGGAAGTAGCAGGCTGGAAATAAGCAACAACAAACGAACCACAGTCAGACGTTCCTGTTTTATTCTTTTCTATTCTTTTGGTGGTATATGCATTATTCGAGAGGTATTGCCTCTCGCTTTCTTTCGCGCTCTCTCATAACACGTAATACATACGTAAAAGATTAAATGACGTTCACACACGAAAGGACACTGACAGAGCGACACACAGAGTACAACAACACAAACACAGTGTGCAGATGCACTCGGTTACACGCCCCTCCCCCTCCACCCCCCACCCCCCACCCCACCCAGCTCAATCACCACCATAATTAATTAACAGTAACATCATTCAAAGGCTTCCAAGAGTTCTTCTTCTTCTTCTTTCCTTAGATGCCCACAATATGTTGATGATTATTCCGGCACTTTACGGGGTGTTCGCGAAAAAGAAAAGAAAAAGAAATCCACATTATTTTCAGCTCTGGTCACAAGTCCTTAAAATTGTTGCACTGTCTCAAGTTCCTTCTCAAAACAACAACAAAACAAACAAAAAACGAAAAAAGAATTAACAAATCATCAGAACCTTCCCGATACTTAGTGACTACCAATGCCCTCATTGCTGGAACACACGACAAAAGATCATTCTAGAGCTAGAGCTACTAGAGTTGAATTAACAAACCATCGAAGTAGAACCTATGCAGAACAACAATATATTCAGGGGCTACAGAGGGATGAATTAACAAACCGTCCGAATAGAACTCAAACAAAACCACTTTAGGCAACAACAACAATTCCATTTTTCCAACGTATTACTGTAGCCTGGAGGTTAGATCAACTTTACAAACAGAAACCATCTCAGAACAACGACGATTGCATTGCAACCAAAGGATGACAGGATTGCCGCATTTAAGCCGAAAACCCCAGGTCTTCCAACAATATTTGTTTTCACTCCGTCATAGATACATACACATATGCGCATACATAAAAAAGCACAGATAAGATTACACTGCTCGGGAAAAATGGATGTTGTGGCAGATATGGAGTAACAATCAACTAACCTATGTAACCACACTCACTGAGATCCCTAATAGACTGTATAAGGCGGGTATATAACCATTTGCATACAAATCCACATATACAAAATGCAACACAGATACAATCGTGATTCACCACAGGTTTCAGCAACCTTCCCGAGGTTATACAAAGTATTATTGAGGCCTCGTCGTTTCTCAAGCGTGACTACCGGACCAACAATCCATACTCATTCGATGCCAAATCCAGTCCACATAATCCTAAGCAACAGTGTGACGTTACATAAATTTACCTTGACTCAACAGAAACAGCATCAACAGTTAATACAAGTCCATGCAAAATGAAACAAGCTAACATCCTAATGCAATGCAAGGTATACACTCGAAATAGCAAGGCAATTAAGTTACATGCTAAATCTAAACCAATGCCGCTTAGTTTGCACATATTAAAGACCCTCAAGGCAACCCTTTAACATACAAACACAAGGCATTACAGAATGACCATACCAAGCATTATATCCCCTTCTGTTTTCCTAAAACATATCACTATGACGACGACAATCAGATGCCTACAAGTTCAAAACAACAACACAGAATAGAGACTCGATCCGTTTTTCTGAGCATTCTTTGCAGTGGAAACACAGACGTTGACGTCAACGACACACAGTTCACTGTCACATGTCACATCTCGTTATGTGCAGCGCGGAACCGATTCACTCGAATCCAGTTGAAAGGAACATCATTCACACAGACAAGTCCACAACCAGGTGTTTAACATGCAGAGATGCAGAAAACTGGATCCGGTCTGTTTTGTACTTCGTGGTACTCGCCTCCAGATGGGCCTCTCCCCCAGCTGTCAAATACACGACAACGAAACAACCAGTCAGATTTCACACACATCACCGAACGCTGCACAAGTCACAAGAAAACATCCGGCCAACACCTACGGTAACAGTTTCATGAAGTACTCTGCATCCAGTCAGATCTAAACTGCGGGGCCTGAATAGAACAGATCTAGGGAACAGCCTGCTTCAGCTCGTCGTACACGTTCTCCTCGTCAAAACTTATCTTGTGCAGCATGTAGACCAGGAACCGATCCTCATCTGCGTGGTTCTTCCTCTTGTTCGTCTGGTTGTCCATCATTGTTCTTTTTCCTTGACATCTATGGCCGTGAGCGTTAGAGGCTCGTTTGTTGTTGGCCGGGATGTTATTCGGCTTCCCTACTTCCACTGTTCCAGTCCTGCTCGTCAGCGCCAGACGTAAACGGTCGATGGAAGTAGCAGGATGGAAGTAGGCAACAACAAACGAGCCACAGTCAGGAGTTCCTGTTTTAAACGTGTTTTGGTCGCAATGATCAATCACACATAGGTCTGGCCGCGTGTGTTCAAATACAGTGGGTGCCTGCGTTGGCTGACTGTTATTTTCAAACTGGACAATCTGATCTTCTAAGATCATTGTCGAGGAAATCGGCCTCTCACAGTTTGCAAGACTATAGAGGCAAGTCTGTTGTGACGTTTCTGAATCGACTTTTTGCTCTCCCTACAACCATTTAGTGTGTGGCTAATAGTAATAGTGTCAGCGTAAAAACCGCACATCGAGCAGCTATCTGCGTATGTTTCTGGGTAGTATGTGTGCAAAAGGCAATTGCACTCTAATAGTTGCTGCCTTGCTTTCAAAACAAACCTGACTATACCGTCGCTAAGATGGACGTTAACCAGGTGCGATGACGATAGGCTGCTGTCAATTATAATTGTTGTTGAGGCGCTATATAAAATAAATTATTATTATTAAATGATTATTATCTGCACGTGCTATTCGTCCTTATGACACCTCTTTCCATTCATCTAGTTTGCTGACAAGTTTCAGTTGTTTGAAGAATGCTTGGGAGTTTTCAAACATCATCTCAACTTTGTCTGCCACTACGTACAGGCCATCTTCTCTAAGATGTAGTTTTATTCCTAGCTTGCAGCACAGTTCATTGAGGTGGATCCAGTGTGACTTGCGCCACATAACCTTTGATTTGAGATCTTAATGACGCGGTAGTTGCTTTGCTGTCAGTTGTAAAACCAGGAACATTCTCCTGATGCAGATCGGCTTCTTCACATCTGCGTTTCTTCATGTGCAACTCAAGCGACTGTCTTGCTGTATGTCGTGTTTGTTCGTCATCGCTATTCAGTACGCTGAGGTAGAACGATAGTTTTGTAGCGTAGTACATGATGCGCGGACTAAACAGTCCTAGCCTTCCTGAGCAGCGAGGACAGAACATGAATTCCCGCGTTGAAGAATTGTTGAGGCCGCACCATGACCGCACAAAAAAACAACAACAGCTGCATCTTCGGTTTTGTCTAGAATCTTATCAGTGAAATGGATATTTGGAAAATAGAAGTTAGAAGTGCAGTTTTGAGGTTGCCATGACATTTACTGCTTGCAGTTTAGCTGCAATCGGCAGTGGGGCAACATCAGTTGTCACTAGAGCTGACTCAAAATCCTGAACGATGGTATTCACTTCATCTTCTTCAGCTGTAGCATTGAGGTTGATGGCGTGACCAGGTTATGTGTAAGGCTGCATGTTGGAGAACCTAGGGGCCGGGGAGCTTTGAATGATCAGCTCTGTGGACGCTGTACCGTCTTTCTTGCTCCAGTTGTTGCCGGATCATTGCCCGTGCAGCACGGTGCATTTTCGGTGCTTGACCTGCATGGCGGAGTAGGGCATGAACTGATCAGTTTTCTGTGGATGGCTTCCTTTACGTCGTCTTCATTTGTAGCAATCATGTCCATGTCATCGACGCAACCTTGGACTGAGTTTGGAGTGAAGGGCGTTGTGTGACCTTGTTCAATCCAACGCAGCCATTTGTCTATTCCCTGTTCAGATATTATCACCAACCATGGGCAGCCTTGGACTATTCTTTTACCTACGGCCTGGTGAGGCCGCTGGCTGTCTTTACTTGGAACGTGGAGTCGGTGTGGATGCCCATGGTTGTTTCAAGTGCTTGCTCTGGGTAGCCGATCTCTCGCAACTCGTTGATTATCAGCTCGTGGTCAATGCTTCCAGATGCGTCTTTGGCATCGATGAAGACAACATACATCTTAGAGGACGTGTGGAGAAAGTCGACGATGTCAGTGTTGAGAATGAACACGAGCTCCTGCCGTCAGCTGAGTGGCACGGCTGGACAGCCAGTGTGTCTTAATTACGATCCATGGCACCAGCCGCTGTTGGATCAACTTCATGTAGAGCTTGTAGCTGGTGCAGAGCAGACAGATCGGTCAGCAATCTACCATGTTGTTTGGGTCTCCGTTCTTGTTTGGTACAAACGCGATGATGGAATGCTTCCAGTGAGCTGACACACGCCTGTTGCGGGCGCAGATGTTCATGATCGCTGTGAAGATGGGAGACAGCGAATGTTTACATTTCTTGACGAAGTCGTAGGTCACGCCGTCCACCCCCCCCCCCCCCCCCCTCCCCCCAGCTTATCGGCGGCCAGGTAGACTGTTAAAGACAGCTGTGACCTCTTTCACCGACCCACGGTGGGGTCGGAACTTCCTCAAGGACCCGCTGGCAGCGTGTCTGAAAATGCTGGTGAACGCTGTCTTTGTCGATGCTGCAACCCGATGATGTCGTCCTTCGGCTGCCGTTGTGGATTATCTCCACTGCCTCACTCTGTCGTTCCTGCCACAGTCGGGTCAGCTCCCCTTTGGGGATAATGGGTTCGTCTTGCTGACGTGGGCCGGTGACAGTGGCACGCCTCGCGAACCACGTACAGACGTTGTCAGTAATGTAGTTTAGTGTGTACTGTATTTCTGACAGGTAGGAATCCAACACATTATCCGCACCTACATGAAACGTATCTGGCAGATGAACAGGAAAAGAATGCAGTACACGCTGTACATACTTCACAAATGGGAGAATGTAGTGGGTGCCGTTTGGTTTTGAGGGATGAAAAACTCCGTAAAATATGCACGTATGCATGCATACATAAGTACACATTCATACACAAACAAGTACAACCTAAGAAACTAAACAACAAACCAACAAAACAAAAACTAACACGCACGCGCGCGCGCACACACACATGCACGCACGCACACACACACACACACACACACACCACACACGCCTTAAAACAGTCCCACATGTCAGCTTTCATTGCCTCACTGTTTCCGCTGCCCGTCCCTGTCCCACTCCCGCTCTGAGTTTAAAAGACCAAAAACGTTTACCGGAGGGAGGTGAGCCGGTTTGGCCTAGCGTTAGGCTGGTAAGCGGAAGGACCTCGGTTCGATACCGCCTGGGCTCTCCTTTCTCCTCAAAAAGGTTGTGGTTTGTGGACACTGTCCTGTGACTTTGTCCATCACTTCCTACTGAAACATTAAAATGGCTCTCATCGCTGCCCATCTTAATGCAAGAATCATTCTGGTGGTGACAGCGTAGCGATAGGTATATAATCTCCCTCTCCCCCCCACCTCCATACCCTCTCCCCCCCTTCTCCCCGTCCCTAATACGCCTTACGGTTTCTGTGGACGTCAAGCACCATGTTTACTTACTTACCGGAGGGAGAGGTTACGCACGAGGTGCTCATGGGCGAGGACGGACTTCGCCTTGCAAACCGTACGCGTGACCTAGGGATCGATCTGTTTTAGAATTAATTCTAAATATGTGTGTATTGATATAATTATGTATAGATAGAGTGGGTTTATCAGCTGAACTTATTGGTTTAGGCTAATTTAAGTAACTTATGATATACTGATAATTATGTGTTTTGAAGGATTAAATTTGTTGGTTTGTACAGTGCTAAGAGCTCATACAATTGTTGCTGAGGCGCAATATAAATAATAATAATAATCATAGATAACTTTTGTATAGCGCTATTCTCTGGTGTACCCAAACTCACTGCGCTTTACAACATTCTCCAACATTTTCTAAGTTTCACAAACATAATACATATAATTATGACAACTGACAATGTATAATACACGAGTACATGTGCCATATGAGAAACAGCAATATATAAAGAAACTGAATCATCATATTACTACCTACCCATAATTCCATCTCTCCCAGTCACCACCCCCTGGTTTATTATTATTAAATTTATTATTAAAATAAATAATAATAATCAGAAAAATCATTAGTACAGGGTAGGCGACGCCTAGTAATACATTGGGGGGAAGAAGGAAGAGGGGTGGGGTGGGGGGGGGGGGGGGGGGGGGGGGGGAAGGGAAGTTGCAGATTTTGCGATGGTGTAAACCCACTATACTGTACGAGTCTTGATGTGTGTCATTTTAAGCTGACAAAAACTATATGTTCGTACCAGTCTTCACTTTCATGCCACGTGTGATGATTTAATTAACACAATGAAAGAGACGGTTAGAAGATCGACGATGGAGAGAGACAGGGTCTGAGAACAAAGCTGATCATTTAAAGAGAGAAAATTATGTGGATTAAACGTATGTGAAAACCATTTTAGTTTTACTTCTTTCTGCTTTTTTTGTTGTTGTTGGTGGTTTTGTTTTCTTTTTGCAGAATGTTGTATACCAGTTAATATTTTTATTATTCCATTTAATGCAGCATTTTTCTTTTATTTTTTTTTTTTTTTTTTTTTTGGGGGGGAGTGCGGTGGGTTTTTTTTTTTTTTTTTTTAAAGTCATAATAACGTTTTCCACCTTTCTGCGATACGGATTTTGTCATGTTTGAAAGTTCTCATCAATATTCGCACCCTTGATATACTTCTTTATAGCCTGAACAGAACCATTGTATGTTTAAAAAAGAAAAAGAAAAAAAAGAGAGTATTTAAACCATATTTAATATTAAACTCTTCAAGGCGCAAAAAAAACACCTCTGTGTTCACGTAGAAGATGGGAAATGCGACAGACACCTTCAATCCATCTTCTATGTAGTATTGTCTTATTTCCAACTAAATGTTGTCATTGTAAAACAAAGGTTCTGCCACAAGTTCTTCAGCCTTTGCAGGACTGACTTTGCAACAAAAGCTTTTATAGGCCTGTAATGTATGTCTCCAAAACAAATTTAATTTGTCGTCTTTGTAAGGGCAAGCAATGTGCATGGACATTAATTGTTCTTGTAAGAGGAAACATGATGGAAATAATGTTTTTTTCTATTTATGACTGTCATTTAAAAATATACCTATCCAAACTAGTATTAAAGACTAGCCCGCGTGACCTTTTTTATTTTTATTTTTTTATTAAATCGAATTGAAGAGCTACCTCTAATAATACCGAATTTCAAACCCGAGCACTGAACTCAACCTAGTTCTCTCAATATCGGCCATGAAATATATTGAAGTTTTCACCTGTAATCAAGAGAAATGCAACTTCCGGTTCCATTTAGGATTTCCCGACTTGTTACGTCACTTGCGTATCAATTCAAACATGGCGAACAAAAACGATCACCTGCACTTATCTTGCGAAAGCAGCGACTTTGAAGAAGATAAAACACTACCAGAAAATGCGGTAAACAATATGCCCTACAGCCGTATCAGTTTGAACCATATACAGCAGAAAACAGATCTACTGACGACAGCAGTGGTCAGGAAGAGACGCCGGTGTACTGCGAACATGGCAGTCGCTTGCATTGTATCGAGTGGTGAGCATTTTTGCTTGTTGTTTTCTACCAATTTTTTCTGCTTCTTTTTCTCTCACTCAGGGACATTTTAAACGCCATTTTTGCCACAGTATCATCCCAATCACTCAAACAGGGTCACATCTAGCGAATGAAGTCAGCATTTGGAAATGGGCGAGTACACGATAGATTTCTTTGCCGACATCGGCACTTGGGAAGTGTGCAAGGTTACTCGGAAACTAGATCTAGATCTAATGTCTGAAAGGAGTATACGCACAATAAAGGACAAAAATATGGAATAGAAAACTCACTTTTTGTTGAACTTGTTGTGTTTATGCGCTTCGTATGACCCCGTTTGGATGATTCTGATGATATTCGTGACCTATATTGGCGTATTAAGTGTCCCAGGAATTTCCGACCGCCTCCTTGGATATTACCCACTCAGTCTCGACCATCATCACATTCTTGCTCTCCTCATAGTCACATCTGCATGCCAGCCTGAACTGAGGCTGTTGCTTTTCGGGTGTGTGTGCGGGGCAGGGGGAGGGGAGTAGATATTGTCACTTGTGACATTGTCTTTGGCTAAATCCTGAATAGTATGGGTAAACACACTTTCGGGTTACATACAATCAGCAAGAGAAAGCAACATATAATTTCCACAAATTCTGCATTTTTTATTTATATTTCAAACACTTATAGTAGCAAAGCTTGATTTATTCAAGGTTTGCATGATTCATTTCATATTACTGGTTCATTTACTTTCACATGTAATGTTTCCATGAAATATATATATATGATTATGAGTAACCCACCCGCACTGATTAATTAGCACTCTTGATGTAGCACATTTGGTCACTGTTGTTTGGGTGCCCACATGATAACCGACTTCAATTTTCTGGTTCAATCTGTTGAGTCTGAAGCTCCACTGGAATAGAGAGAAGCAGGAGCTGGTATGAAGGTGATCTAATGCAGGATTTTGGATTTGTGATGTGTAGCTGGAGAAGAAGGCTATTCAGCCAAATTTTTAAAGCTGGATAGTTGTTGCAGAGTTCTCTGTGATGCACCATGGAAACTGTACTTTAATTCCCAAGATCTTCGCAGATGTCTTCAAAGTTGAAGTATGCAACACAATGAATAACTGGTTGAAGCTCTCTGTCAGACTGAAATATAGAGTCAAAACAGATATGTAAACAACATTATTAATAAGTAATATAATAATTTTACCTTGGCAGCCAGCCAAGCACTGATATTATTACACATAGACATTTCAATTTCATGAGTGAAAAAAAGAAGAAAGATAAACCACAAAAAACAAAATGGTTGGTTAGGGGATGGAAGGGTGGTGGGGGTGGGGGGGGGGGAACAGGCAAGAGGAAGATTGTCTCTAGAAGTCGTAACTTGGTTAAATAAAAAACATACCCTTAATGGTCAAGGTCTCGAGGGGGGGTTGAACAGGCAAGAGGAAGATGGTCTCCAGAAGTCGTAACTTGGTTAAATAAAAAAACATACCCTTAATGGTCAAGGTCTCAAGAACTGATATGATTGAGGTACAGATCAGTAGAGGTTGAAATCATGCACAACTGAAGGTATTTCACAATAATGCAACTTTCAGTTTCAACTGTTTCATTGACACTAATGGCAGAACGTGTGTGCCGGTGACAGAAAATTGCAATGTCACACTTCTTGCCATGCTCAGACAGCACAACACCAACAATTACATGTTCACATTTGTTACACAGTTTCAAAAATAAAAACTCAGGTAAATAAACAAACAAGCAGTCATAGCATGTTGTAATCACAGCAATTTCAAGTCATGATATACATTAAAGAGATAACAGTAATGTCATTAAACACATTACCAGTTACTGATTTTAGGAGCACACAAAATCTGCCACAGATACACATGAATTTAAAGGTAGGCAGTATTGGGAGGGAATGGGATCTACCACACAAGTAACAGGTGTACAAACTACATATTCATTAACAAGAATAACAAACAGTTACAGAGTTTTAATGCTACTACTACTATTAAACTACTACCACTATGTTGTTGCTGTTTGTTTATTTGGGGGGAGGTTGGGGGGGAGGTGCAGTGAGGCTGGGAGAGAGGGGGAAGCAGAAGATGAATTTGTTTGTTTAAATCTATTAGTAATATTACTATACAATTACCATCAACATATTTATATATATATATATATATATATATATATATATTTATATATATATATATATATATTTTTTTTTTTTTTTTTTTTTTTTTTAAGGACAGAATAAGAAATGTTGTGAACAAAGTAAAATTGTAGTACAACACTTACATAACATAATGGTTGCAGGCTCTGGTCAGGTTGATTCTGGTGTTTCAGTTGACTTTGAGTCAGAGAGCATGTACAGTGTCGGTCAGCTTCCAGCAATCTGTGTTCTGTGAGGTCTGCTTCGGCCTGAATAAGATGATGAATTTGTTTGTCTCTATTAGTATTAATCATATTATTACTATTGCTATATATTCATAGAATTACTATTGTGACAGAATTACTGTTAATGATCCAGAGCTCACTCTATCACTATTATCAGCCTCATATAATGTTAATTGAACGACCTTCTCTCCTTTCTTTCTCATGTAAATTCTCATGTGATAGTAATTTAAATTCATAATTGTTCTGAGCTTTAATTTGCTAAGTACTATACTACTACATTTGTTTTATAGCTCATATAAGTTATAATACCAATGTAGTAATCCTAATAGTTTATATTACATATTATGTATATGGTAAATATGGTATTTACTACTGGCCATGAGGTTTTCACTTATCGAAAGTTGGACATGAGATCTTGTGTGTACACAAAGAGATACACAAACCACAAACCAACATACAAAGTACAAACACAACGGCAACAAAACAACATGGTTGTTATTGTTAGTCGTTGGGACAACAGTAGGGCCTCATATTAATTAGCAGTCAATACCTCAAAACTTACCTTATTTGAAGCAGTCCTGGATAGAATGTCTGGAGAAGATTGTTGACTGTTGTCCGATGCGAGTGATGGAATGGAGCAACCGGCTTCGCTATTCCTTGTTCTGAATTCGATCCTCTGTCCGCGTCTGCCTTTGGTAAGCCACGAAGCACTACCGACGATGCAGCAGTGGCCATACCGATGATTATGTATATCTATTTTTTTTACATTTCTTCTTTTTAATCAAGAAGATATAGGTCCATGCTTATCACCGTACTTGATACACTAGTGACGTATTTCCGGTTTTCGCATTTTGAACAGGTGGGCGTAAGTGGTTTGGTACAGTTTTTATTCAATTAAAAATAAACGCAACATTTTTTTGCAAAAAGTAAACACGGACATTAACTCACTACATTAATTTTAAAGTACACGTTTTAGCAAAAAATCATTTTCCACGCGGGCTAGTCTTTAAATCATTTATGAATTGTATATCAAGTGGCCCCAATCCGCCTTCATTGATACTTTTATGATACTTTTTCTGCTGATCCTGTCTTGTTTTGTGTTCCATACGAACTTAAAGCATTTTTATTTTTTTATTTTTATATTTTTATCTATCGATGAAACCATGAGGTGAGTTTGGCAGTAGCATCCATAACTGTACAATTTTAGATAGAATCACAGACTTCAGAATGGCTCTCTTCCCTAATGGCGTTATTGTTCTTTTGAGCCAAATATCAAATAGTATTTCAATTTTAGAAAACGTATTGTTATAATTGATTTATTCACAATCAGCTAAATCTGCCGTAATATTAATCCCTTTAAATAGTCAATTTTCTCGTATCATAACACCAAGAATTTCCAGACATAACAGAAACAAATAAGGCGAAAGTGGATCGCCTTTTGCGAACAGCTTTTAATAAAGAGTATCGTTTACCCTCTAGTTGTAAAAGCACACAACTTACTGGCTCTAGTTCATCAAACAGCACGTGCTACTCTCTGGTGCAGTTAGAGCCAGTTGTTTCTCTTTGTCATTGTTTCTCTTAATAAATAATTAAAAGTTCAGTTTAAGCCCTTGGCAGCAAGTCTCTATTGGGTGTGGGTGTGAAAGGATGGGATGTAAGTAATTAAAAAATGTAAAAATAATAATGGACTGGTTGAATCGCAGTTAAATACGACTTTGTTTGTTTCAACCGTGGGTCAAGATGAGTTCACAGAGCATAATTATTATAACAGACAAGCTGTGTAAGAATGCAATCACCACTGCATTATTAGCGACTGGCGTCGATACTCGATAGTTCCAATGCTTGGCTTGTGTCGGAATTAGCACAGGCAACAGAGGAAGACCTACTAGGGACAAGGCCAAGAAGTAAGCATTAAAAAATCGTTTTAATGAGGTATGAAACCACGGCGCAAACAGTCTGTGGAAGACGAAGAGAATTAGAGTACACAGAGTCAGGTTGTTGACAAATTTCACTGATAAAACGACAAGAATGCACTGACACATCCTCGTGTTAAAATTCCGGTGTCAGCAACATTGTAGCCTACCAAGTGCCAGTCCACAGTATGCTGCTTTCTAGAGACATCGCAACGTTCAGTCTTTCGGCGTTCATGTCACGCCGTTTTCACAGTCATGCGAGTCTTTCGCTGGCTACGAAAAAACTTAAATAACTCGTGTTTCTTATTTAGCGGTAACCCTCTCAGGCCTATTGTGTAAGCTGTGTGTGTGTGTGTGTGTGTGTGTGTGTGTGTTGTGGTGTGTGTGTGGGGGGGGGGTGGGGGGGTGTGTGTGTGTGCACGCACTTCTGTTTTTGTGAATAGTGATTTACTTTTGTAGTCATTCTGTTTCAGCTCAAAGCCTCCTGTCGTGTCCGAGCTTTACTGAGGGTAGGAAAGATTCCATCAAACTGACTGTGACAAAACCTGCCTATTTATCGACATGCATCGGTCAACTCACTTCTGTTACATTTTACTTTCAATCTAAAGATAAAGCAAAGGAAACTTGGTGCACGGCAAGTTTTAAATCCTGTCCCAACACGGGAACATCATTACCTTCTTGCAGAAAATGTACCTGTGAGTGCGAAAGCGATGAAGGTAATACCACCGTTTTCAGTTTGCACTTCACTCCACGTGCAGCTGATTTAGGCGGAACAGTTTTCAATTGAGGCGAACTGTCCCCATTTGGTAGGGCTGCCTCCTGAAGTGGATGAAAACTGTGCTCCGATTTCACTCGGTAAGTTGCTCACGAGCAATTATTATTAAAGTTTTCATAGTTCTTTTGCAAATGTACCTCTGATTTCTGTGTGTGTGTGTGTGTGTGTGTGTGTGTGTGTGTGTGTGTGTGTGTGTGTGTGTGTGTGTGGTGAGTGAGTGCGTACGTGCGTGCGTGTGTGCTTATGTGCGTGCGCGTGTGCATGTGTGTGTATAGAGGTCGAGTCAGCATAATTATGGTTGAATGTGCGTGTGCAAGCAAACTGCGCGAACACACACACAAACACACAGACACACACACATAAACACACAGACACACACACCACACACACACACACACACACACACACACACACACACACACACACATGCTTTTCTCTTGTTCATGTTGACAAATGGTGCCAAAAGGTACCTCACTGCAGCTTTTGTTAGCCTTCCACCAGCAACGCTATAATCTGTCTTTCCTCTACCGTCGATGTGTGTGTGTGTGTGTGTGTGTGTGTGTGTGTGTATGTGTGTGTGTGTGTGTGTGTGTGTGAGAGAGAGAGAGAGAGAGAGAGAGAGAGAGAGAGAGAGAGAGAGAGTGTTAAACTAACATTCTGTATTGCTTTGAGTAGACTGCTCTGTAAGCTGTGTCAAATATGATTATGTAAAAACTGAGTGATTGTGCTGTTTGGTTCTTGTGTTGTGTATACATGTCCTGTAGATAAATTTGATGGAATGACTGATATGATTTGATGAGGTTGAAGGTAAGCGTGGACTGACTTTGGATGTGATGACTGTTTTCTGTCTCAGAATGTTTTTGTTGTTTTTGTTGTATGACTGTTTTCTGTCTCAGAATATTGTTTTTGTTTTTGTTGTATGACTGTTTTCTGTCTCATAATGTTGTTGTTGTTGTTTTTGTTGTATGACTGTTTTCTGTCTCAGAATGTTTTTGTTGTTTTTGTTGTATGACTGTTTTCTGTCTCAGAATTTTTTTTGTTTTTGTTGTATGACTGTTTTCTGTCTCAGAATGTTGTTGTTTTTTTGTTGTATGACTGTTTTCTGTCTCAGAATGTTGTTGTTGTTGTTTTTGTTGTATGACTGTTTTCTGTCTCAGAATGTTTTTGTTGTTTTTGTTGTATGACTGTTTTCTGTCTCAGAATGTTTTTGTTGTTTTTGTTGTATGACTGTTTTCTGTCACAGAATGTTGTTTTTGTTTTTGTTGTACAGTGTCTAGTGAAGCTCTATAACATAATATGCACCTGACATGTTTTCGTTTTCATTATTATCAATCAAACAACATCAGTGACATAGTCGCCAAGCAAGGAAGATCAAAGCAGCATCATTTGTTTATTATTCAATGGATTCATCACGTTGTCAAAAGAACTGTAAGCAGTCTGCGGACAAAAGTCTGATTTACTGCTTCTGAAATTCAACGACTTGCACGCAAATGGTTCGAAACATTTAAATCACGGTTTCCTTATTCTGTTTTGTTGATCTTTTTAGCTTTTATACTCTCTCTCTCTCTCTCTCTCTCTCTCTCTGATTATCAGTCTCTGTCCTCTCTTTGTGATGGATCGTACTAGAGAAAGGACAATGGATGTCGTTGACTCGCCTTTTTCTTTCTTGTGTGTGTGTGTGGTGGTGGGGGGGGGGGGGGGAGGCTGATGAGATATACTTGTACATATTGTGCTTTACAACTAGTAGGAAAATGATACCTATTCAAAGCTGTTTGCACACTAAAAGCAAAAGAAAGAAAACTATTCTCTTCAGAGAGAACCTACTTGGGAGCATTAAGAACAAAACTATTCTCTTCAGAGAGAACCTACTTGGGAGCATTAAGAACAAAACTATTCTCTTCAGAGAGAACCTACTTGGGAGCATATAGGCCCGTTCCGGGTCACAGGGCTCTGGGCAAAGATGTCATTGTTTGTACTACCGAAGCGTCAGGACGGCCAGCAAGCATTGTGCACATGGCGTATGCAGCAATGATTCAAGGTATAAAGACAGGTCGTTTTGTTTGGATGGCCACCGGGTAACAACAGACTTAGCAATTCCGGTGAGAATGAAACCCTGGCACCAGGCTGGCCCTTTTCGTCATGCATATCATGACTCGGACATCAGGCAGATTTTGGCGTTTCAGCTCTTTCTTCTTCTATTTTCCGTTTTTTTTTTTTTTTTAAATTTTCCAAGCACACCGTCGTGGGACGTTGGTTCACATAGCATGTGTCTATCCACTACAGTGACTTTCATACACTCATTCATGCTTTTTTTTCCCCTAAAGCAGTTGTACATATACTAAATCATGTTACATCCATCCATTATAGTTTCACATGTTTGTGTCATCCATTTATTTCATGCAGTGTAATTATTCTTTCATCCGTTGTTGTGTGTCCCTGCTTAATTCGTTTGGCATGGGTGGCAGTTGCTAGAAGTTTCAGCCGTTTTGTTCATTCTTCATTTCTTTTACCATCTTTTCTTCTTTCCCCCCATCATTCTTTCCTCCTCTTCCCTCCCCTCCCCCCCCCCCCCCACACACACACATGATCATCCTACCTCTTCACCCCGCCTCCCCCACATGATCTTTCCTCCTCTTCTTTTCCACCGTTATTATTTTCATTTTTCTCTTCGGCTTTTAGCCATTTGGTTCCAGCTGTTTGCTCACCCAGGGGTCGCGCTCATTGCAAAGTTTTGCGTAAATATTGCATTTTTCGGGTGCCGTACGCATTTTAGCCACATCGCTGCGTCACCGTACGCAAAATGACAACACCGATTAAACAGGTTATGCCTCACTGGTGGATGCCGCGTCACTCAACACTAGATCTACTTGCAAACTCCGTGTCATCTCAGCCGTTCAAGCCCAGTCAATGAAGGGCGGAACCTGGACAGCGAAATAAACGCGTAACTCCCCGTAAGCTACTGTAATTTTTAGACTATTAGGCGACGGTGAAACTTTTCCTAAAATCCATGTGCCTTATAGTCGGTAGCGCCCGAAAAAAGAAAACGATTAATTTGAAACCGAATTCCTTACGAACCCGTATAGATCTGGAAGAAGATTGGTTCCCGTATCAGACTGGCCAGACATTTTGCCGAACTGATCAGTGATATTTTCCGGTCAGTCGACGGAGGACACGATCCCAGATATGGAATTTGGAACCAAGCAGTATGCCAACGTTGTCAGCGTGCAATATTATCAGAATTCACTCAAAGGTAGAAGACAACGAAATCGAAAACAAAACACGCGTCGACACCGAATACAAATGAGAGAAAATGGCGGCAGTCTCGACTTCAACTTCATCTCGTTACTAAATCCCGCAGTAGACGAGAACTGGGTTTACCGACATCGTCTGTTTCAGTTCTTCCTTGAAAATGATTCCGTGTACGATGTTCCGATCTATTCAAACTTTTCTGTGACCGGCAAATTTACTGAACGTTACCACATTTTTTGTGCACGGATAGACCTTCTTTTTACTGTTTTCGTCTGCTCACGTGAGCTACAATCAGGTTACTTCATCATTTTGGCTTTGTAATGTGCGTTAATTCTAGGTTAAACTGTACGCATTTTTCGTGCCATTGACGCAAAATACGTAATGTTTCGCATCGGTTGACGCAAATCTCTAAAAGGCAGCGCGACCCCTGTCACCTGATTGACTTGAGTTCAATCGAAATATCGTTCGTACAGGTAGATAACCCTTGCCAAACTTTGCTTCTTGTATCCTATTATACTAATTCCTCATTCTCGAAGATATCGCTTCACACACACACACACACACACACACACACACACACACACACACACACACACACACACACACCACAATGAGCGAAAAAGATAATGTGTGCGTGTGTTTGTGTGTGCGTGCATGCGTGCGCGTGCGTGCGTGCGCATGCGTGCGTGTGTGCGTGCGTGTGTGCGTGCGCGCGCGCGCGCGCGCGTGTGTTTGTGTGTGTGTGTGCGTGCGTGCGTGTATGTGTGCGTGTGTGTTTTTGTGCGTGTGCGTGTGTGTGTGTGTGTGTGAGAGAGAGAGAGAGAGGCTGACACTGACACATGGTTTATTACTAAGGGCACCAACCCAAACACAAGGAGGGCAGTGTGGGAAGACGGATGGGAGTGTGTGTGTGTGTTGTGGGGGGGGGAGAGAAAGAGATAGCCACTGACACATGGTTTATTGTAAAGGACACCGATACACAAGGAAGGGAGTGTGGGCAGGGAGGGGGGAAGAGAGAGTGATTCAGAGAGCAGTTGATATTTGGCTTACTTGAGGAACCGTAGAATCGGAAGTTTACAGTTGGGTACTAAGTCTCGACACTTCGTGCATCATAAGCGTATGCTTATATTTCATGGACTCATTTTTAGATACAAATCTGAGGATGTACCTCTGGTGGCGTTTATGTACCACGCATGCCAGGTGAGAATTACCGTAGGCGACTCAGGTCTTTGTTGCTGTACTTGTGTTACGTATTTCGAGAGCTAATTAACTCCCTTGTGTGTTGATTCGTTTTCAGAGATTTTATCGACAACCAAAGGTAATATAATCCATTTGTTTTTAGCACCGAATATTGTCCAAGTTTGTTTTCCCAACCCATTCTGGCACAGGTGCTTTTGTTTTGCATGGCATTTGTGTAACTGTCTTGTGTTCCATTTTTCTCAGTATACGTATAACAATGACCTTGTTAAAACAAATCAGTTTGACATTTTGAGTAGAAGCAAATGAGTCGCTAAATCTTGTAGTTCTGATATGCCTGATAAAATAAAAAAAAAATGGAAGTAATGTTTTTATTACCTGTGAAAATGAATACTGATTTTAAAAAAAAGAGAAAAAAAAGAAGAAGTTTAAAATAGGAATTGTCATTTATGACACGTATGGTGCACGATAGAAAAACAAACAAACAAAAAAACAAACATTCCACTCAATCGCGGAAGCGTGCACCTCGTTTTCTCGGAAACTAGATCTAGATCAAACGTCAATGGCACATACGCATAATGGAAAGACACAAATGTGACAAAGCTCACTTTTCAGTTGCAAATTATGGCTTTATTCGCTTGATATGACACAGTGTGGATGATTCTGATGATATTTGTGACCGAGAATAGCACTTACATTGCCCCAGGAATTTCCTACCGCTTTTTTGGGATATTACCCTGAAGTCGTCTGGGTGTCAGCCTGACTTCGATAATACACGATGCCTGCTAAATCTGCTTTTAGACCCAGATAAATAATTCATACTGACTATTTATTGTAATACTTTCCATGCATAATCAGTGAGAATGAAGACATTTCGTTGTTGTGCTAGAATTATGACAGCACTCGACATAACGGGATCAGGTCTGCGCGTGCAAAAGCAATGGTGATGCAAAGTGTATAGTTGGCACTTGTGGTCATAATAATGCCGATTTGAGTTATGCCTCTCATGAATAAATTGTTTACAATGATGTCATAGACTTGTTTGAAGTCGGTAGAAGTCCAATTTTAAGTTGTAGTTTTTTGTTTTTGTTTTTAACTTTTCCCTTCAAATTTAACTATGGTCAGGATCAC
The DNA here is from genome assembly GCA_018857735.1 of Alviniconcha marisindica. Taxonomy (NCBI): domain Eukaryota; kingdom Metazoa; phylum Mollusca; class Gastropoda; family Provannidae; genus Alviniconcha; species Alviniconcha marisindica. Next base: position 511,235 of record JABMCL010001226.1, read on the forward strand.
ACACACACTCTGTCTCTGCCTCTGACTCGCTCTCTCTCGCTCTCTCTCTGTCTGTCTCTGTCTGTCTGTCTGTCTGTCTGTCTGTCTGTCTGTCTGTCTGTCTCTGTCTCTCTCTCTCTCTCTCTCTCTCTCTCTCTCTCTCTCTCTCTCTCTCTCTCTCTCTCTCTCTCTCTCTCTGTGAGAGAGAGAGGGAGAGAGAGAGCAGACCAAGGGTGATATTCTGGCAGGGTCTTGTCAAACACAGGCTGCATCAGCAATCTCTCAGCTCATGATATTCAATAGCATAAAGTCAGGTCCACAGAATCTGACAGTATTATTTTTGTTTTTTGTTACTACAATTTGTTTTGACTTTTTCCTAGTGACTGTTCGTTGTTGTTTTTTCTTTTCTTTTTTTCTTTTTTTTCTTTCTTCGTTTGCTCGCGGTTTTTGTTGCTGTTGCTGCTGCTGCTGTTGGTTTTGTTACATCTCATTTATTAATTACTGTTAGCTAGGCGAAATTGTTCGTCCGCCGTACATTCGTATGTTGTTGTTTTTCCAACTGTATGAGCTCATCGCCCTTAAGCTCTAAAAGCTTGTTGATGAGCACACAATAATTCACTGTATCTTTAGTTTGTCTGGAATAAAATTTTGTTATAACCAAAAACAAGACACCCAGACACGAACTGGTCGCCATGCGAAAACCAAAGAGACACCCGTTCCAGTCTACCTTGGCATGAAACTTCATACAGAAACACAAAAGCAACATCTTGTGGATTGTCTCTACAGTCTTGGACTCTGCGTTTCCTATGACAGAGTGATGACGATTTCCACAGATGTGGCAAACAGTGTTTGTGCCAAGTTTGATAGAGATGGTGTGGTTGTACCACCAGGGCTGACAAAAAACACTTTTACTGTTGGAATGGTAGACCATGTCGACTACAGTCCGAGTTCGACAGCTGCGCAACATATGCCTGGTACTGACTGTGGGCCTGAGACACCTTTGACTGACAGCACCACGCGAGGCAAACCATGTGTTCTTCCATTGCCATCTACCTACACACTTGTCCCAAAAGTGGAAGTGAAGAAACATCTCACAGTGCCTACCGTCACCGTCCCTTGTCCTTTGCAAACTTGACGTCTGCCATGAGACAACAGGTAGCTTATCGGGACAGGATGACTGGCTACAAACAGTGCAGACCACCGTCGAGTCATCAGAAGAGGGCGATGGGCAAAACCGATCAAAGACCCTCTGCGAAAGAACAAGCTGCATGTGTTTGTGCAACAATGGAAGGCTCATAAATCTACCCTGACAGCCCTCCGCAATGACTGCTCGTTGTTTTTGCGGCTTTACATTGCATGCCAGACAAGGAGAGGGGACCTGCCAGAATTTTTCAGGCACGAAAACCAGCCAACACCACCGTCATTGAGCAAACTGGATGATATGCGGACAGGTAAAAAGGCAGACTTGCTGAAGTGTCTTGAACGCTCCCCTCTTGGATCTAGGAATGCTGATGAGGAAGAAGGCCTAGTAGATGAGGCAAACAACATTGATTATGAAGGGACGGTTGACCTTGTCAGCGATGATATCGCCATTGAAGATCATTCTGATTTTATCAGTGGAACTGAGCTTGTACCTTGTACGCAGGAAGAGGAACAACTGATCACTGCTGCATACGTTGCTGCTGGTTTTCGAGCAGACGGCTCAACTGAAGCAGATATGAAGATCCTTGACGGTGCTTTTGTTGTTCAGGTGCTCTCCCCCAGGACATCAAACACTTTCCAGGACTACAGCAACAGCATCTTCTTGCTTTACATTCTTGGACAACTTCACAGTGTTCAGCTGTTGGATATTGTTTGGGACATTTATCTCGCAGACAGCTTGAAGGCCTGGACAAGATGCAAACTGGGCCAAGGTCAACGTCGTAAGGTATTACCTTTGGCACCATTACCTTCCAACTGGAAAAGCTTCTTGAGGAATGATGAGAACAAGAGTGACCTGTTTTCTTTTTTCCAAAGAAATCGAAAGAACTCGAGTTCCTGGCAAAATACTCGTCTCGACATGCGGTGACAGCGTGGTCTCATTATCCACAGAAGCAGACCTGAACAATATCAGTGGCTGCACCCACGAAGAGGCCGACACACGAGTAATTCTTCATGCCGCGGACTGTGTGAAACAATGCCACATGAAGATAATAATACAATCTGCTGACACTGACGTCGCTGTACTTGCAATCTCTTTGTTGAAGAAATAAAGGTGGAAGAGCTGCGGATTGCATTTGGTACTGGAAAACATTTCAGATACATTGCAACCCACGCAGTTGTCTTGGTGCAGACAAATCAAGAGCTTTACCTGTCTTTCACGCGGTTGTGGCACGGTCTCACTCTTTGGCAGGACAGGATAACTGAAGGCCTAGATCACGTGGACTGCATTCCCAACAGTGACATCGGCTTTTTTAGAACTTGGTGCTGAGAAAGCAAATCTGGCACTAACTGCATTTGAGAAGATTGAGCAATTCGTTGTGCTCATGTATGACAAAAACAGCACAGTGACAACAGTGAACGCAGCTAGGCGAAAGCTGTTCTCCCCACGATGCAAAGCCATCGAGAACATTTCCCCCTACACAGGATGCTCTACGTCAGCACACACTATGTGCAGCCAATCAAGCATTTGTGTGGGGCCAATGTCTCCACAGAGCACCAAGGTTGCCATCTCCATCCGCCTGGGGATGGACCAAGGACGAAGGACAACCATGAAAGCCACCATGGACAATATTTCACCAGGTTGAGGACTCGTGGTACGAGCTGATCCATTGTGGCTGCAAACAAGGCTGTAAAACAAGATGTAAGTGTGCAGCTGCCAACTTCCATGTACTGCATTATGCTACTGTGGAGGAGACTGCAATGAAGACTATAGCTTGATGACAGCATTCGAATCTTCCAGCCGACTTTGTGTGAGTTGTTGCATAGCGGGTGTACATAGGGTGCTTGCCTGGAACAAGGTGCTGCCGTGGAGTGGCTACCACAGGCGTTAGCTGGTTGCGCCAGGAGGGAGGTGCTTAGTCGTCGACCTGCGGGCGAGGCGACCACGGCCGCAGAAGTCCTGGCCATATTAAAGGAGACATTCGGCGACCAGCGGGACCTTTTGACCACCTTCCACAGCCGACGGCAAGGTATTTGTGAACGTGTCGTTGGGTATGCTCAAAGTCTTGTGATGTTGAGCATAAAAGTCAACGAGGCCAAGGCAGGCACCGTGAACGATGAAATGCTCCGTGACCGTTTCGTCGACGGATTGCACCCCCCGCCGTTGCGCCATTTGACGATTCGTGAGAGACGGTGATCGTGTTACTTTCCAACAGGCACGCTCTGAAGCAGTTCGTTGGATGCGGGAAGACGGTGAGGTGGAGGTGCCAACCGAGCAAGTTCATGCATGCCCCATCACCGACCTGTCAGGAGCTTAGGGAGCTGCGAGGGCAGATAGCAGCGTTGACAACGAAGACGGGGGAGCTGCAGACCGCATTGCAGCAACAATCCGCCCCAGCACGGCGGCGCAACCAGTCTGTCGTTGGTGCAGGAAGCCGGGCCACTTTCAACATGACTGTAGAGCTAGATAGGCGACTGTGCGAACAACAACAGCAGGGCCAAAAACACAGCGCCATCCAGGACCGCGACCAAGGCGGAACAGGACTTTACATCCCGAGGAGAGGCAGAGGACCACGCTTTTCATCCCAGCAGGGAAACCAGTGGCCCCCGTTGCAGAAAGTCGGGCAACGGGGGAAATGAACATCGTAGGACTGACTGGGCGATGCCCCACGACAGATGTGTACATTGACGGCAAGGAGGTGAAGACCTTAGTAGACACAGGGAGCAAGGTCACTACAGTGACTCAAATGTGGGTGCAGGAAAATCTGAAACACGCTGACCTGCTACCCTTGACTCACGTGACATCGAAGGCAGCACAAGGGCTGGAGATTGCATACAGTGGAGTGATTTTTGTGGAACTGGAATTGTTAGGACAAACTTTACAAAGTGTGCCCGTGTAAGTGGTTAGAGACTCTAATGACCCAGCCACCAGAAAAAGAAAGTGGCAAGTGTCAGCCCAAGTGGCGATGAATGTGTTGGTAAAGGCAGGCAATGTTCTCAGCAGTTTGGAGACAGTGTCTTCTGCCCTACAGCCGGCTCTTCGGGAGGTCTGTCTCGAGCACACGTCTGTCAGGGGTGTGGCTCGAGTGGCAATTGCCATTGCAATGACTGGTCATTTGAGACCTATTTTATACACCCATAGAATTTCGCCCAGTCCTTCCGAATGCTTGTGAGAGTGGCCTTTCTTTCTTTAATGGTTGACTGCGCCTAAAACACCCAAGTTATTTACTTACTTACTTCTAACCCCCCCCCCCCCCCCCCCCCCCCGCTTCGTTACTGTTCTTTATAAAATAAGCATTGACTGCTTCTGTTTTCTTTTTCAATACCAGTCATATGAATTGATCTGATGTTCTACTGCTTTATTTGCTGTTTGTATGCTCGTAATGTATCACTGAGTGATGTATGCATCTGGCGCTGTGAACACGCTCTGTTTTGCGTGGACATTTTTATCAATTCTCATGTATAAAATTTCACTCATTTCACAGGAAGAGAGAGAGAGAAATTCAAAGAGCAGTTGATAACTAGACTTATTTGCGACGCCATTGAATCGGAAGCATGCAGTTCGGTACTAATTATAAGTGTCGACACTTCATGTATCAAACACATAGGCCTATATTTTATGAACCTATTTTCAGGGGCTGCTGGAGCAATGGCAACAACTGCAAGCAGAGGTAATAATCCTTTTATTTTTAGCAGCAAACGTTGTCCAAGTCTGTTTTCCCACCCACCCTGGCACGTGTGCTTTTGTTTTGCATGGCATTTGCGTAACCCTGATAAGTGCGCCATTTTTCTCAGTATGTCCACGTATTTAAATGGACACGTGGGTCAAAGGGTTTGATATGCGGGAAGCCTGTGCGAGATTCTGTTTCGAATGATGCAGGGTTTAAAAAAATTAAAAAAATAAAAAATCAGTTTATATGTAGAAAACATCAGCTTCCATTCAAATAATCACATTATACATTTCAAAGATAAGAGCGGAGAAAATATTCACCGTTAGCAGTTGTAGAAGAAATAATATGGAGAAGAGAGAGACAGAGAAACAGAGAGAGAGAGAGAGAGATAGGCTCATACACAACACACACACACACACACACACACACACACACACACACACACACACTCTCTCTCTCTCTCTCTCTCTCTCTCTCTCTCTCTCTCTCTCTCTCTCTCTCTCTCTCTCTCTCTCTCTCTCTCTACACAAAGGGATTATCAGCCTTCTTAGCCATATTATAAACAAATGTTTTACTTCCTGGAACTTTGTACCAAAGTTCAACCGTGCGCAGCTCTCGAGGTCGTTTGTAAACTATATACCAAATATCTTAAGTTTAGCTGTGTTCCATTCAAATTTCAGATGTGGCTTATATCTTATGTAAAGCCATCGAGAACATTTCCCCCTACACAGGATGCTCTACGTCAGCACACACTATGTGCAGCCAATCAAGCATTTGTGTGGGGCCAATGTCTCCACAGAGCACCAAGATTGCCATCTCCATCCGCCTGGGGATGGACCAAGGACGAAGGACAACCATGAAAGCCACCATGGACAATATTTCACCAGGTTGAGGACTCGTGGTACGAGCTGATCCATTGTGGCTGCAAACAAGGCTGTAAAACAAGATGTAAGTGTGCAGCTGCCAACTTCCATGTACTGCATTATGCTACTGTGGAGGAGACTGCAATGAAGACTATAGCTTGATGACAGCATTCGAATCTTCCAGCCGACTTTGTGTGAGTTGTTGCATAGCGGGTGTACATAGGGTGCTTGCCTGGAACAAGGTGCTGCCGTGGAGTGGCTACCACAGGCGTTAGCTGGTTGCGCCAGGAGGGAGGTGCTTAGTCGTCGACCTGCGGGCGAGGCGACCACGGCCGCAGAAGTCCTGGCCATATTAAAGGAGACATTCGGCGACCAGCGGGACCTTTTGACCACCTTCCACAGCCGGCGGCAAGGTATTTGTGAACGTGTCGTTGGGTATGCTCAAAGTCTTGTGATGTTGAGCATAAAAGTCAACGAGGCCAAGGCAGGCACCGTGAACGATGAAATGCTCCGTGACCGTTTCGTCGACGGATTGCACCCCCCGCCGTTGCGCCATTTGACGATTCGTGAGAGACGGTGATCGTGTTACTTTCCAACAGGCACGCTCTGAAGCAGTTCGTTGGATGCGGGAAGACGGTGAGGTGGAGGTGCCAACCGAGCAAGTTCATGCATGCCCCATCACCGACCTGTCAGGAGCTTAGGGAGCTGCGAGGGCAGATAGCAGCGTTGACAACGAAGACGGGGGAGCTGCAGACCGCATTGCAGCAACAATCCGCCCCAGCACGGCGGCGCAACCAGTCTGTCGTTGGTGCAGGAAGCCGGGCCACTTTCAACATGACTGTAGAGCTAGATAGGCGACTGTGCGAACAACAACAGCAGGGCCAAAAACACAGCGCCATCCAGGACCGCGACCAAGGCGGAACAGGACTTTACATCCCGAGGAGAGGCAGAGGACCACGCTTTTCATCCCAGCAGGGAAACCAGTGGCCCCCGTTGCAGAAAGTCGGGCAACGGGGGAAATGAACATCGTAGGACTGACTGGGCGATGCCCCACGACAGATGTGTACATTGACGGCAAGGAGGTGAAGACCTTAGTAGACACAGGGAGCAAGGTCACTACAGTGACTCAAATGTGGGTGCAGGAAAATCTGAAACACGCTGACCTGCTACCCTTGACTCACGTGACATCGAAGGCAGCACAAGGGCTGGAGATTGCATACAGTGGAGTGATTTTTGTGGAACTGGAATTGTTAGGACAAACTTTACAAAGTGTGCCCGTGTAAGTGGTTAGAGACTCTAATGACCCAGCCACCAGAAAAAGAAAGTGGCAAGTGTCAGCCCAAGTGGCGATGAATGTGTTGGTAAAGGCAGGCAATGTTCTCAGCAGTTTGGAGACAGTGTCTTCTGCCCTACAGCCGGCTCTTCGGGAGGTCTGTCTCGAGCACACGTCTGTCAGGGGTGTGGCTCGAGTGGCAATTGCCATTGCAATGACTGGTCATTTGAGACCTATTTTATACACCCATAGAATTTCGCCCAGTCCTTCCGAATGCTTGTGAGAGTGGCCTTTCTTTCTTTAATGGTTGACTGCGCCTAAACACCCAAGTTATTACTTACTACTTCTAACCCCCCCCCCCCCCCCCCACCCCGCTTCGTTACTGTTCTTTATAAAATAAGCATTGACTGCTTCTGTTTTCTTTTTCAATACCAGTCATATGAATTGATCTGATGTTCTACTGCTTTATTTGCTGTTTGTATGCTCGTAATGTATCACTGAGTGATGTATGCATCTGGCGCTGTGAACACGCTCTGTTTTGCGTGGACATTTTTATCAATTCTCATGTATAAAATTTCACTCATTTCACAGGAAGAGAGAGAGAGAAATTCAAAGAGCAGTTGATAACTGGACTTATTTGCGACGCCATTGAATCGGAAGCATGCAGTTCGGTACTAATTATAAGTGTCGACACTTCATGTATCAAACACATAGGCCTATAATTTATGAACCTATTTTCAGGGGCTGCTGGAGCAATGGCAACAACTGCATGCAGAGGTAATAATCCTTTTATTTTTAGCAGCAAACGTTGTCCAAGTCTGTTTTCCCACCCACCCTGGCACGTGTGCTTTTGTTTTGCATGGCATTTGCGTAACCCTGATAAGTGCGCCATTTTTCTCAGTATGTTCACGTATTTAAATGGACACGTGGGTCAAAGGGTTTGATATGCGGGAAGCCTGTGCGAGATTCTGTTTCGAATGATGCAGGGTTTAAAAAAATAAAAAAAATAAAAAATCAGTTTATATGTAGAAAACATCAGCTTCCATTCAAATAATCACATTATACATTTCAAAGATAAGAGCGGAGAAAATATTCACCGTTAGCAGTTGTAGAAGAAATAATATGGAGAAGAGAGAGACAGAGAAACAGAGAGAGAGAGAGAGAGATAGGCTCATACACAAACACACACACACACACACACACACACACACACACACACACACACACACACACACACACACACACACACACACACACACACACACACACACTCTCTCTCTCTCTCTCTCTACACAAAGGGATTATCAGCCTTCTTAGCCATATTATAAACAAATGTTTTACTTCCTGGAACTTTGTACCAAAGTTCAACCGTGCGCAGCTCTCGAGGTCGTTTGTAAACCATATACCAAATATCTTAAGTTTAGCTGTGTTCCATTCAAATTTCAGATGTGGCTTATATCTTATGTTACTATTAATATTTTATCCCAACCATACTACAGTTTTTTTGTTTTTTTGTTTTTTCAACATTGATCTTCAATCAAGATTTATTTCCAAAATCACCGAGGACCCGAATCGTTTCTTCGAATGTTTTACTCTTTCCGTTTTGAAATAATTCAGTATCGTCGGCAAACTGTGATATTTTATGTTCGGTCTCACCGATTACAATCCCTGTATTGTTTCTGCTTTCTTTAATCATAAATGCTAAAATTTCTGCACGAAGAATAAATAAGTATGGTGATATCGGATCTCTCTGTCTACATCCTGTTTTTATAGAAAACCAAGATTAGTACACTAGACGCAATTCACCAGTCGATAGAAACTCTCCAGAACTGCACTACAGATGTCAAGTCTTGGATGACCGCAAACAAACTTCAACTAAATGACAACAAAACTGAAGCTATGATCATACTTTCAAATAGAATGTCTGTCCACAGTCCTTTGCCGTCTGTCATTCACATCGGAGACGTCGATGTCCCTTTTGTGTCGTCTGTTAAAAACCTCGGTGTAATCCTGGACTCGAATCTCAGCATGTCTCAACACATAAGCAACACGTGTAAAGCCACATACATACAAATCAGGCATATCAGTTCCATACGACACCTTCTCACCACTCAAGCAACCCAAACCCTTGTATGCTCTCTTGTCCTCTCTCGCTTAGACTACTGTAACTCTTTACTTTCAGGTTGCCCTCAGTACTTACTAGACAAACTTCAAAAAGTTCAGAATGCAGCAGCAAGGCTTGTGTGTAAAGCTAAGAAATCTGACCACATCCATCCTATTCTTCAAACTCTGCATTGGCTACCAGTAACACATCACATTCAATACAAAATTTCAAATATCTGTTTCAATTCCATCTCAGGAACAGCCCCTGAGTATCTGTCCGATCTCCTTCAACCTTATACTCCAGCAAGACAGTTACGATCTGCATCTGACACACGAACCTTTGTCACCCCCGTGTAAACACAAAAACATTTGGTGAAAGATCTTTTTCTTATGCTGGCCCATCTGTCTGGAACAATTTGCCTCAAACACTCCGCCACTCTGATTCTACCTCCTCTTTCAAAGCCGCCCCCAAGACGCACCTGTTAAATAATTATTTCTAAACTGTTTTTCACAGCCCTGCCAGTCCCCTCGTTTCGATGCTGTGTGTGTGTGTGTGTGTATGTGTGTGTGTGTGTGTGGTTAGTGTTTAGTGTTATTGTAAAGCGCCCTGTGCTGCCACCTCGTGTGGTAGATGGGCGCTCTAGAAATCCTCTTTATTATTATTATGGCTGCCCATTAACTAGAACAGTTGACTTAATGTTGTTTTAAAATACGCTGATCTATCTTCTGATGTCATTGTGAAACCCAAATGCCTTTAGTACTTTGCGCATGAAAGTCCAGGCAAGTGAATCGAAGGCTTTTTCAAAATCGATACACAGTAACAACCCAATCGATCTGTTCGTATTGCAATAATTTATTAAGTTGTAAATAAGTGTAGTATTGTTTCCTATGTATCTGTTTGCCATAAAACCTGTCCGATCTTTACTCATTAATGTGGGTAATACTTTCTTCACTCTTTCATATCCATGATGTGGCTATTTTATACACTACATTCAGTAATGAAATAGGTCTCCAGTTTTTAAAAATATTCCCTTGGTTTGTCACCTTTAGGTATGCATATAATGATGCCATATATTTTATGTAGGCGACATTTCCCACTTATCAAAACCATGAGTGCATTAGGTTTGTTGACTATAAGTTTTGGCCTAAATTCAAAAGAGTAAAACGGCTCACTGACGCGTTTTTTCTTCTTTCTTTTCTTCTTTCTTTCTTTAAACCCACCAGGCAGATGGAATATATTGGTTGTTTTTTCTTTTTCTTTTTTGGCCTTTATTACACTGTCAGATTTAACCATCAACCACACACACACACACACACACACACACACACACACACACACACACACACACACACACACTAACCAAACGAAGCATGCAGGTCAAACTACTTGCCCATTTTGCACGTTTTCAGACACACATGCGTTCTTGGGTTTGGTTCCCGGTTAGACTGAAAACATGTTTAAACGGCACTATTTCCATCGGGTCGCATGCAGACGGAACTTTCCGGATTTGGAGAGAGGCAGGGGTTTTCTAGTCTTTTCAATTCTGGCAGACACCTGAAAACTCGTCTGTTTTCAGCCGAGTGCTGAATTGCTGCACTGAATGAAACGGCCGTCTGCTTCAACTTTTTTCAATAATATTTTGTTTTCTATCTCATTTCGGCCTTTCTTCTTTTTGCTGTATTGCTTTGACAAAATTACGGCGCCGTGAGCATGAACTGTACATGGATTCTGAGTGCCCTGCAAATCTACTCATCGTTATCATTATCTAAACAAAGCAAAGCACGTGTGATGAAACACGTGTCGCAAGTAACGGGACAACAATTAATTAACACAATTAACCGCCTGGATTGGAACGAAACCGCCTGGAAACCTCCTGGATTGGAACGTAGATTTGTTTGGCCAGGAGAGCATGTACCGTGGAAGAAAATGCATTGTCGACGATGTTCTGATTTATTTATTTTTTGATTTTTTTTTACAAAAAGTCACGGTTAATATATATCTAGACACACGGCCTTTCCTAATCTCGGTACATTTTACAGATGCGGGTAACAAGAGCGACAGCGTCATCTGGAGCGCCAGCGTCCTCTGGATTGTTGCTGGTGTCGCGATGGCGTTGTGGCAGTGGCTGCTGCCGTGTGTGCTGTAGACAGCGACAGCGCCAGCGTCGGTCTGAGAGGCCCAGCGGTGACAACTCCACCATCCAGACCGCCACACCACCAGGGTAGCCTGTACCGGC
>JABMCL010001226.1:532500-537500 GCA_018857735.1 Alviniconcha marisindica
ACGGTTCCGTGTGTGTGTGTGTGTGTGTGTGGACGCATCTGCGCATCGGAGTTTGGTCTGCGGTCACACCAGAGGCGCCACTGACGCCTAAATAACAATTTACGCAAAGGTGTGTGTGTGTGTGTGTGTGTGTGTGTGTGTGTGTGTGTGTGTGTGTGTGTGTGTGTGTGAAAGTGAGAGAATGATGTTTTATGTTTTACTCATGATTAGACTCCCTCCCCCCACCCCGGCCGTCCCTACTCCGTAGAAAAGAAAACGAAAGAAACAGAACATTTTCTATATATTAGGAAGTTATATTAATTTACCCACAGGACTATGAACAATCAGTTTAAGAGCGGTTTTCGCCCATGTCAGTTAGCAAGAATAATATACAAGATTCGTCTAAATTCACCAAACACTAAATATTCATAAAATGTTACATGTTAACCTCAGAGTGAATTGTCGCAAATCTGAAACAGAACAAGTACCAGAGCGCTCGTGCAGAATCAACAAACAAGGGAGCTAATTAGCGCTCCAAAGACTGACGTCACATACTGACACAGCAACAAAGACCCGAGTCACCTATGGTAACTCTCACCTTGTATGCGAGTAAATGCAAGGTAAATAACCTCCACCAGTACGTCCTCAAATACCCTGTCATTAATTATAAGCCTTATGGCTTCCGTGGACGTTAAGCGCCATATTTACTTCCTTCCTCAAATACAAGAAGAAGAAGAAGAAGAAAGAAGTGGCGTACACCCAATCTAAACTCCCCAACTCCGCTACACGCCCACCTCAAACACGCAAGCCCCTACGTAGGCAAGCCGTGGAGCTGAGAAGGCGGCAAGAAGTGGGCTAGTTTTGTGGCCACACATCAGAGGTTCCCGGAGTCAAGAGGCCGGTCAACATCAGCCCCTCAATTCAGGTGTGACCCTCTTCCCCCCACCCCCGCACCCCCCTACCCCCTCCCTTTCCTGCCCTCCCCTCAGTCTATACCTCCGGGGCTGCAGAATGCAACACAGCACACAGATCGCCCAGCGCCGCTGCCCATGACTTCGCCACATTGCTCGGGATGCTGAGAGAGTTTTGTTGCTGCTGGTTTCGATTGTCGCCTGCCTGCCTGCCTCCCTGTCTGACTACCTGCCTGCTTCCCTGCCTCCCTGTCTGCCTGCCTGCCGGTAGGAGAACGGAGATTGGATGGTTTTTAATTCAGAAGGTAACTTTTGTTGTTGAGTTTGTGGATCTCTCTCTCTCTCTCTCTCTCTCTCTTTTGTGTGTGTGTGTGTGTGTGTGTGTGTGTGTGTGTGTGTGTGTGTGTGTGTGTGTGTGTGTGTGTGTGTGTGTGTGTGTGTGTGTGTGTGTGTGGAGGGCGTGTGCGTGCGCGCGCATGCGTGTGTGTCAGTTGTAGCGTTATAGTGTTGTTTTGTCAGTTATACTTATAGTGTTGTGGTGTTGTGGTGTTGTTTTGTCACGTTTTCGCCTTGGTCGTTATGACAGCACCACCGTTGGTTCTTGGCACGAAGCGGAAAACAATTGTGTTTCAACGTGTGCTGACGACTGACGCGCTCTTCTTCTACTAGCTGTGTTTTGCCCTGATAGTATCATTGTGTGACCTATAGACGCCTAGGTTAAAACTCCAATGTTTCTCTGTCTGTTCGAATTGTGCCCTGAACTGAGGTGTGTTTCATATTCTTGTACAGTTTCCCCTGATACCACCTGTGGGGTTATCTTCGTGTTGAACGGACAGTCATTTATCTATCTCTCCGGCCGGCAGGTAGAGTGAATTATGGTAGTCACGGCTACTCGGTTACAGATATATATATGTAGATATATAGATATATGACTGGTACACTGAGACAGATGTGCACGCTATGTTCTCCGGCAGCTGTGTGTTCGTATTTATATATCTGTATTTACTGCCGCCTGGTGTCTGCCGATGAGTACCAGACCCGTTCAGTGTGTGTCCTAGTCTCATTGTGTACACACAGCCCAAAACCCAACCCCGATGTTCCGTCCTAGTCTCATTGTGTACACACAGCCCAAAACCCAACCCCGATGTTCCGTCCTAGTCTCATTGTGTACACACAGCCCAAAACCCAACCCCGATGTTCCGTCCTAGTCTCATTGTGTACACACAGCCCAAAACCCAACCCCGATGTTCCGTCCTAGTCTCATTGTGTACACACAGCCCAAACCCAAACCCCGATATTCTGTCCTAGTCTCATTGTGTACACAGCCCAAACCCAAACCCCGATGTCCACTCCTAGTCTCATTGTGTACACACAGCCCAAACCCCAACCCCGATGTCCACTCCTAGTCTCATTGTGTACACACAGCCCAAACCCCAACCCCGATGTCCACTCCTAGTCTCATTGTGTACACAGAGCCCAAACCCCAACCCCGATGTCCACTCCTAGTCTCATTGTGTACACACAGCCCAAACCCCAACCCCGATATTCCGTCCTAGTCTCATTGTGTACACACAGCCCAAACCCCAACCCCGATGTCCACTCCTAGTCTCATTGTGTACACACAGCCCAAACCCCAACCCCGATGTCCATTCCTAGTCTCATTGTGTACACACAGCCCAAACACCAACCCCGATGTTCCGTCCTAGTCTCATTGTGTACACACAGCCCAAACCCAAACCCCGATGTCCACTCCTAGTCTCATTGTGTACACAGCCCAAACCCTAACCCCGATATTCCGTCCTAGTCTCATTGTGTACACACAGCCCAAACCCTAACCCTAACCCCGATGTTCCGTCCTAGTTTCAAGTACACACACCCAAACCCCACAACCCTGATGTTCCCTAGATGAAGAGTAGAGGTCACCAAGTATACGCAAATGTACATTGACAAATGCATTCCATACAGGGTGAGAAATGATTTCCTGTGTGACCATTTCCTTTGTATAACCCCGCGGCCGTGTACGCACCCACACGCCCTCCTCGAAGGATTTATTTCCATTTCCGGAGAGATGCTGTTATGCAAGAAGCATATAAACTTATCATGAATGAAGAAAATAGTCCCCACATAACTATATGTATATATATATACGAAGCGCTGAACAACATTTTACTAGTGTAGCCTTGGTGTGTCTGTGTTAATGCGTAGGGAAACGGCTCAAGCCAAGGCGGTCCGATGAACTGATTCCTTGCACCGTTTTGTTAAAAGTGTCAGTCTCAGACCCCGCTTTGTTTTACTGACTGGTCTGGGCGTTACTCGCATTCTTGTTCAGTCAGTGTGTGCTCCATGTTGGCTGTCATCGAACACACACACACACACACACACACACACACACACACACACACACACACACACACACACACACGCACACACACACACACACGCACACACACACACGCACGCACGCAGGCACGCACGCACGCACGCATGCACGCACGCACGCGCGCGAACACACACACACACACACACACACACACACACACACACACACACACCCCGCGCGCGCGTATACACCCACTCGCCCACCCATAAACTCTCATGTACGCACAGCTGACACATTGGCAGACAAAAACATATTTACCTATTTGTATTTATATAAAATAAATACTCGTGCTGAAACAGATGCACACGCACGCACTGCACACACACACACACACACACACACACACACACACACACACACACACACACACACACACACAAAACAAACAAACAAACACACACACACACACACACACACAACACAACACAACACAACAACACAACACAACACACACACACACACACACACACACACACACACACACACACACACACACACACACACACACACACACACACACACACACACACACACCACACACACACAACACAACACAACACAACACAACACAACACAACACAACACAACACAACACACACACACACACAACACAACACACACACACACACACACACACAAGAAACAAACAAACATACACACACACACACACACACACACACACACACACATACACACACACACACACACACACACATATGCACATACACGCACACAGAGACTGAATGCCTGGCGAAATGGTTTTACAACCAGGAAGATAACAACACAACTTTCCTCTTTTATCAGCACGACAAGGAAAACAGCCACACCTGAAGCTACAAGGATTGATTACTATGTATCACCTCCAGGCCACTGTCCATTACAGTCCGCAGGCAAACCCGGTAGGCCTGCAAAGCAGTTTCTTTCCTTGTCGCTGACAGCATGTTTTGTTTTGTTTTGTTTTTTGGTCCCACCTCGGTTTTCCACACATCTGCCCTGCGTCTGTGTGTGCACAATTCTTCCGGTTACCATGTTGCGGCTCTTGGAAACAGCCTCTCTCTCTCTCTCTCTCTCTCTCTCTCTCTCTCTCTCTCTCTCTCTCTCTCTCTCTCTCTCTCTCTCTCTTCTTGTGTGTGTGTGTGTGTGTGTGTGTGTGTGTGTGTGTGTGTGGTGTGGTGTGGTGAGTGAGTGTGTGTGGTATGGTGTGTGGTGTGTGTGTGTGTGTGTGTGTGTTGTGTGTGTGTGTGTTGTGTGTGTGTGTGTGTGTGTGTGTGTGTGTGTGTGTGTGTGTTTATGTTTTGTGTGTGTTGCGTTATTACCAATGGGCAATACGAGCAGTTAGCTTCAAATGTCTGCACAGCGTCGAACGGCCTGATTTCAAAAAAGTCTATAATCATACTGTTAAGTGCCTCACATCCGGTTTTGCTCTTCTGTCTCTAGGTGCTAAATCTTTCGTTAGGGTTTGATATCTTTGACATAGTTTGCGATAGCATTACGTGAGCGACGTTGGACATGTGTATGAAACAGAGGTGTTCGGGCACATTATTTTCCTAAGTCGGCTTTTCTTCGCGGAGAAACAGACAAAATTAATGGTTTTGGTGGGTGAAAAATGGCAGTTCCGCTAACCATTGCCTCTTTGTTTTGGCATGGTCTAGGATCTTGTGGACTCCACATGAAGATCTGTTCCTTCCTAAACAGTGACTGGTAGCTGATTGAAGCATTTCTTTCAAAAC
>JABMCL010001226.1:547500-552500 GCA_018857735.1 Alviniconcha marisindica
AACATCAACTTACTTGCTTACTTAACCAGGACCAGTCAAACAGGCTACACTTTGAAATACTGTATAATAAATGAATATTGTCGGTGATGGTTGGGTACCCAGGACCAGTCAAACAGGCTACACTTTGAAATACTGTATAATAAATGATTATTGTCGAGGATGGTTGGGTACCCAGGACCAGTCTAACAGGCTACACTTTGAAATACTGTATATAAATGAATATTGTCGGTGATGGTTGGGTACCGGACAGTCAAACAGCTACACTTTGAAATCTGTATAATAATGATTATTGTCGAGGATGGTTGGGTACCCAGGACCAGTCTAACAGGCTACACTTTCAAATACTGTATTATAAATTAATATTGTCGGTGATGGTTGGGTACCCAGGACCAGTCTAACAGGCAACACTTTGAAATACTGTATAATAAATGAATACTGTCGAGGATGGTTTAATTGGTACTCAGGCACAGCCTAGCAAGCTACACTTCCAGGTTCTGTTTATAATGAATATTGTTGATGACGATTGGAGCATTAAAGGGACATAATTATGAGCAAGGCCGACGATGATCCAACCACACAGACAATTAAGCACAATGCCAACTTTAATGGGAGGACACAAAATGCATGCAATTTTTCGGGGTGCACTTTGAGATTCTGCAGTATGCATAATTACATTGTCGATGATGGTTAGATTCACAAGGCTGGGATCAAACGGGTAGACGAGCAAGGTCGATAAGTGGTTGTTAGGTGCACAGGGACAGGTAGGTACAGGTACAGGCAACGTCATGTTTAACGGGTAAATATGATCGACGACGAAAACGCAAGTTTATCAAGAACGCATTTGTTTGTTTGTTGTTTTAAACAGGACAGTACAAATCAGCTTGCAAATTTTCGGAACAGATTCCTTGTACTAGACGGCCACCTACGTATCGTGGTAAAGGTGAACAAGATCTATGGCGCTTTAGTGGGCATGGACAGACAGATATCAAAGTGCAGAGGAAAAAGACAAGCAAGCTACTCTTTGAGATAAAAGTACGACATCTACGACCCTGGCTGAAGCGAAAAAGAAGAATGAAGGAACGAACTTAGGAAGG
Source organism: Alviniconcha marisindica (assembly GCA_018857735.1). Lineage (NCBI taxonomy): Eukaryota > Metazoa > Mollusca > Gastropoda > Provannidae > Alviniconcha > Alviniconcha marisindica. The sequence goes on from JABMCL010001226.1 coordinate 548,595, forward strand.
AAGGAAGGAAGGGAAGGAAGGGAAGGGAAGAGAAGAAGGAGGCAAAGGAGGGGAGGGGGAAGGAAGGAGGGAAGCAGCACCCTGACACACAGTTACTGATGTTTTGTGCACTGGCAACGCGGCGCCAGTCACTTGCAGTACTGAGGGAAAAGTCGGCAAACAAGTTTAGACCTGTTCTTGTTTAGTGTACACGTACGTAAGGCCTAAGTACACTATCGTGTTTGACTTGTGTTTCAAGCGTGTCTTTAAAAAAAAAAAAAAGGGGGGGGGGGGGTGTTGGCTGTCTTCTGTTTGTGTGTGAGTGCACGCAGGCTTGTGTGTCGTGCATACGTGCGTGCGTGCGTGTCAGCGACTAGGCGTCTTTGTGTGTGTGTGTGTGTGTGTGTGTGTGTGTGTGTGTGTGTGTGTGTGTGTGTGTGTGTGTGTGTGTGTGTGTGAGAGAGAGAGAGAGAGAGAGAGAGAGAGAGAGAGAGAGAGAGAGAGAGAATGCGTTCGTTTGTGTGTGGGTGATGGGGGGTGGGGTGGGGCTTGTGTTCGGCTTTATCTAATCCCTCTGAATCCCTTTGAAATAATATAGACGACGAAACACGCCATTTTCGTCAGGTGTACCTTACAGTTACACTTGGAAGACACGCAGCCATTTCTGGAAAGAAATACAATACTTTCGGTGCAGGCTTGTAGTGTGCGTGCGTGCGTGCGTGCGTGCGTGCGTGCGTGCGTGCGTGCGTGTGTGTGTGTGTGTGTGTGTGTGTTCGCGCGGGCGCCTGAACTGGTCTGCTTGCTTTGTCTTTGTCTTCTCTCCCTGCTTATAAGTACACATATTGCGGATATATATCAACGAAAGCCCTCTTCTGAAAATCCAGAAGTTGTTGTTGTTGTTATGATGTTGTTGTTGTTGTTGTTTAAATCTGGCTGTCTTATGTTTCGTCCTGTCCGACCCATTCGACTCATTTTTTCCCCCCTACATATCTTCTTCAAACAGATCGGTACTTGGTTTTAAGCGCCCAGTCAGCCATGACGGTTATATCAGGGCGAGTTTTCAAACAGAAATGACGTGTGTCACGACAGTGTGTCAGACCTACACGTGTGATTTGATGAATAAATCGTGTTTCGCACCGATAAGACCGTCTTAGTCTGACTGTGTGTTAAGTATCACACAGGCTTGTGCGTGCATACGTGCGTGCGTGTGTGTCAGCGACTAGGCATCTGTGTGTGAGACAGACAGACAGACAGTATCAACTGATTAACCATCTATGACTGTGTGCGACATCTACCTCAACTAACTAACCAGCTTACTACGTAATTACCTAACTGACCATGTTTTACGCCAGTTTCACTAGGTTTAAATGGTACAGATCGTGACACCGGGCTGTTTACCAGACAGGTGTTCTGAATGCCAGTCAGCGGGCAAGGGTCATGACAATTTAAACCTAGCTGTTCAACAGCTTCTGTCACCTTCGTTAACCGCTTCTGCCCACCCTGACAAACATCTCATCTCCCAGTCTCAGCATCTCGCATCCCGTCTCGCACCCGACCGGACACCCGTGTGTCCACGGTTCCTCAAACATTTGCGATATAGTACTAGACAAACACTCAGCCACCAGGAAGGACGCCGGCACACGTGTACTTTAGGGTTTCTCGCCCTCCCCTCCAGGTGTCGTGAACTTTTTGGAGTTCGGGGTGGTACAGTGGTTAGGATTTCATTTTGTCTCTCTGACGAGGAGGCCAAGATGGGTTAGGCCGGGTTGTCTTGCTGAGACAGCTTTTGCGTGTGGTATTTAGGTCTTGTTACAAATTTAGTTTTATGATCTGATATTGAATGAAGAGGTTATGATCATGGGCTTAAGCTCGTGATTATGTCGACTATCCGAGATTACATGGCGTTAAAAAGCAATAATCAATGAACCAATCATCATTTCAGCTTGTACTTATTGCATGATCCCCATGTTGTGTACCTTCCTTTCGAGCAGGGGACTTTGAAGTCAATATCAAGGGAAGCTGAATTCACTCTGACATGTACTGTATCAACAGTCTGCTTTGAGCTAAAGCCGAAAATGCGCAGGTCGCCTTGGGGCTGGCAAATATTCGGAGACTGTCAAATTTATATAGGAACACGAAAGAAGTGCTGCTGATGTTTGTTTAGTAAACTGTACTCTTGATGAGACTCTTCTTCTACTGTGCTCTTCTCGTCCTCATCTTCTTCTTCTTCTTTTTCTTCTTCTTCTTCTTCTTCTTCTTCTTCTTCTGCTTCTTCTTCTCCCCCGTCTACTCCTTTGGTGTTGAGTCGTTAGATTTTTATGTGGTTTAATATAACTGATACAATTGTGTTTGATATTTGTATAATATATTTTGGCTTGATCTGGCCTACCAGGTCAGTTACCTACTTCTCTACTTTTCCTCCTCCTTCTCCTCCTCTTTCTTTCTTTCTTTCTTTCTTCTTCTTCTTCTTCTTCTTCTTCTTCTTCTTCTCATCCATCTTTAGTCTCCTCCTCCTCCTTCTTTTCTTCTCCTTCTTCTTATTCTCCTCCTCCTCCTTCTCCCTCCTCCTTCTTTCGTCTCCTCCTCTTCCTTCTTTTCTTCTTCTTCTCCTCCTCATTCTCCTCCTCCTGCTTCCCTTCTCCTTCTCCTCCTCTTTATTCTTCTTCTCCTCCTTCTTTCATCTCCTCCTCCTCCTTCTTTTCTTCTTCTTCTTTTTCTCCTCCTCCTCCTTCTTCTTCTCCTCCTTCTTTCGTCTCCTCCTTCTTCTTCTTCTTCTTCTTCTTCTTCTTCTTCTTCTTCTTCTCCTCCTCCTTCTTTTCTTCTTCTTCTTTTCCTCCTTCTTTCGTCTCCTCTTCCCCCTTCTTTTCTTTTTCTTCTTCTTTTTCTCCTCCTCCTCCCCGTTCTTCATCTTCGCCTCCTTCTTCTTCTAGTTTTTCTCGTTGTTCTTTTTTCTGCTTTTTCTTCGTCCTGAGGCGATCGACCCTGAGCGGTTGACAGGACGATGAAAGCTATGTTCTAATTAGCCCTTCTTTCGACAGGCCTACAGTGTATGCCCCAGGCTAATTATAACGATATAGCAATCCAGACTGTCAGGCGATTGATGAGACTCCTTGCGTGACTGGTTTTCTTGGATTTGGTGGATGGGTCTGAAAAGTGGTGATCTTAGCTGTGTTGTTGTTTGATTAGTTGGTTGGTTTTATTGCTGTAGTTGTTTTGTTTGTTTGTTTGTTTGTTTGTGCGTGTGCGTGCGTGCGTGTGTGTGTGTGTGTGTGTGTGTGTGTGTGTGTGTGTGTGTGTGTGTGTGTGTGTGTGTGTGTGTGTGTGTGTGTGTGTGTGTGTGTGTGTGTGTGTGTGTGTGTGTTGTTCGTTAGTTTTCAGCACAAGCTGATGATGTGCTCTTTCAAGTGAAAGACAGACAAAAAACAACAAAAAACAACAACAAAAGCATGAAAGATTGGGAGAGAGACAGACAGACAGACAGACAGAGACAGAGCCGTTTGCTTAAAGTGGAGTTTGATCTTCCAGATTCTCATACGAATGCTTTGTATCGACTTTTCAGATGATCTCACGATGCAGCACTGTTCCAACATGCCTTCCTCTTCGATCTTGCGTGCCGTGCCTTTAGACAATGGACGCCGTTCTCGGCACTGACCTCTGACCATCGACAACATGCACTGACGTCTAACCATGGACAACGGTTCGTTCGAGGATAGCAACGTATACGCCAACTGTCCGGCTCCTGACGTCGTAATCAGGCAGCCAATCACGTCACAACCTTCCAACAAACACGCGGTGGAAGAACCAACCGCGACGAAACCCGGAAATGACGTCAAAACTGAAAACAAAAAGATGGCTGGCTCGAGGAAGAAGTTAGAGGCGAGTGACAAAATATATTCGCTGGACTCCGAGCAGACTAGGAGAGATTGG
>JABMCL010001226.1:557500-560000 GCA_018857735.1 Alviniconcha marisindica
TACATCACACATCCATGCACCATGTCACTTCATGCAAAGCCACATACGTAAGGTGCATGCGTATTTAGCTGTAACCTGTCACCTGCACTTTTGGCAGAATACCGGGGTCTTTTACGTGCTACTGCGGTAACACGGGGGTGGAACGGATACCGCGATAAGAGTCTGCACAGAAAGTTGACCCTGGAGAAGAAAATTATCCCCCCGCTCCTGCAGGGATTCGAACCCGCGACCTTTCGATCACGAGTCCGACGCTCTAGCCACTGAGCTATCCCCGCTCCCCTGTTCAACAAGGGTATGAGACTTCACCGACACAGTGACTGACGTTCAGCTTCAGTGTCCCAAATTCTGTGTGTTGGTGGGAACACTGGCGAGAGACTATAGCCAGCGTGTGCAGAAAGAGAAAAGGAAGAAAGGTAGATGAAAGGAAGCAGGAAGAAAGGTAGATGAAAGGAAGAAGCAAAGGAGATTCGAAGGAAGGAAGAGAGCGAAGACAGAAAGAACGTAATGTGTCTTTCTCGTGTATGCTCATACAATAGACTCCTGATTTAACCGTAATGGTTGACTGGGCGTAAAACACAAAAGTTAGTTAGTTACTTACTTACTTACTTACTTACCGCCTGCCTTTGTCTTTCGTTTCCCTTCTGTTTTCTTTCTTTCTACTTCTCTCTTTCTTTTCTTCTTCCTTTCTTCCTTCTTTCCTTCTTTCTTCCTTTCTTTTTTTCCCTTTTGTTCTTTCCGGTTTATTTTTTCCTTTCTGAGACTTTCTTTCTGGATCTTTCTTTCTTCCTTATTTTCCTTCGTCCTCTCCTTTTCTTTGTTCCACTTTTGTTCTTTTCTTTTTTGAGTCATGAAAACTGTTATAGAACTGAAGCTTATTTCCGCGGCACTTACAATTAATGTAGTATGGAGAACGCCACGTGCGATTGTAATATATCGAGCAGAACGCCAAAATGTTCAAAACACGTGTGCGTTTCTGTTGGTTGATTTTATAGCGTTTTATTTGAAAACGCTCTTCGCTGTATTGGCATAAAAGACATATCACAGGAACATTACGGCTTCAAAATCGTAAGGCACGTTACTTAGCACACGATTTTTATTTCTGGGTGTGCTTGAGTGTGTTTGTGGCTTAAGCGGAGCCTGACAGCGACAGCAGTGTGGAAAGTGGTAGAGAACGTGAATTACACAGCAAATGGAACGAACATTAACAGCCACCTAGATTCACGTGCTGGTTTCAGATTTTGCCGATCATACCGCAGCTCAGCCGGGATTTCGTAAAGGGGAAACGGACGAGAGAACCCTTTCTGCCCGCAGAACTACCACATGTACCAGAAGTACCATACATACTCGACGTGTCACAGGAGTACTTCTACTTCGTCCTTTTTATTTAAAGTCTTTTCTCATAAGGTATATTAGACCGATCTTACAATTATCAAGATAGCAACATATGTCAACAACTTACACCAAAACAATTACAGTCCTCAAGAAATGAAAAAGCAAAACAAAACAAAAAACGAGAGAGAGAGAGAGAGAGAGAGAGAGAGAGAGAAGAGTACATGTGTCCCAGGAACATCGCACGTGCTAGGAGTATACATGTGTACCATGAGCACTGCACGTGTCCGGAGTACATGCGTATCACTATCAGACACACTACACCTGTCAGGAGTGCACGCGTATCACTATCAGACACAATACACCTGTCAGGAGTACACGCCTACCAGAAGTACATGAGCTAAAAGAGGTACTTGGAGTAACACATGTATCAGGACTACCACGCGTACTAGGAGTACCACGCGTACCACGAGTTCCATATGTACACAGGAGTATTGCACGTGCTTTTATGAGTACACATAGCACCGTGAGTACGTGGGCCAAGAGTATCACATGTACCAGGCAAACCACACGTACCAGGAGTACCACAGGTACCAGAAGGGCCACATTAGCACATAATACCACATATACCAGCTGAACCACATGAAACAGGAGAACCACGTGTGTCAGGAGTACGTCACCTACCACATGAGACTGGAGTACCGAGCGTGTGTTAGGACAGATAGGTGTTAGGACTACTACCACATGATCACCACTACCACACGAGACAGGAGAACCACGTGTGTCAGGAGTACGTCACCTACCACACGAGACTGGAGTACCGCGTGTGTCAGGAGTACGTCACCTACCACACGAGACAGGAGAACCACGTGTGTCAGGAGTACGTCACCTACCACACGAGACTGGAGTACCGCGTGTGTCAGGAGTACGTCACCTACCACACGAGACAGGAGAACCACGTGTGTCAGGAGTACGTCACCTACCACACGAGACTGGAGTACCGGTGTGCAGGATACGTCACCTACCACACGAGACAGGAGAACCCTGTGTCAGGAGTACGTCACCTACCACACGAGACTGAAGTACCGCGTGTGTCAGGAGTACGTCACCTACCACACGAGACAGGAGAACCACATGTGTCAGGAGTACGTCACCTACCACATACGCCAGG
>JABMCL010001226.1:575000-577500 GCA_018857735.1 Alviniconcha marisindica
TCGTCCCTGTTGTTAATGTTTTCTGACTGGAGTGAATGTGTGATGAGTGTACTTGCCACCACAAAACATTCCTCGTGCAATTGTGTTGACACTTAGCAATAAAGGTATATTGTATTGTATTGCATTGTATATTGTATTGTATTGTCAACAGCACAGGTCGCGTAACAAAACTTGCGTTAGCCACACATACTGCAAGGACCAAAATGGACGTAAAATTTAGGAGAGAAAAAAATGAAGTCGAATGGACTGCGATGGTAGAATCAGAAAAGGAAGAAATTCCGGGCATTAGGCAAAGTATAAGTATGCTAGGCTACATAAATTATTCAGACCTAATCCGGGCTTTAAGAGAGAACCTCTGACAGCTCTGGGTTTTAGCAGAGGACGTCCTTAATTTCTGCGTCCGCGGTACCCGACAGCGAGGCCACTGCGGTGGGATTTGGAGTGTCATTGTCACAACATATATTTTAACAGACATTTATCTATACGAACAGCACAAGTCTGCACGCAAAGCCCTTCTGATAATTAACAGTTACTCATCAATTAATGCAATTAAAAAACAAAAAAAAAACGGGGAAAACAATCGTATAAATCCTATATAAATCCAAAGTAGCAATAAAAAGTCAGCTAAATCAACCAAACAGACTAACATTTCCTAACCCTCAACACCCCACACACCACCATCGCCACCATCACCAACCGCCAACAAACAAACAAAGAACAAACCGAAAGAAGAAGAAGAAGAAGAAGAAGAAGAAGAAGAAGAAGAAGAAGAAGAAGAAGAAGAAAGAAAGAAAGAAAGAAAGAAAGAAGACTGACTGAAGAAAGACTGACTGACTGACTGACTGACTGACTGGATGAATGAATGAATGAAAAGGAAACGAAAATAAAGACCAAGAACAAAGGCACAATTAGTGTAGCAGTAAATTGAACCCTTCACGGTGAATGGTTGAGGTGAATCAGTACATTTCTCGTCATCAATTTCCATTGACAACGTCATACTAGATGGGCACTGCAGCGACGTGTCACGATCATTGCTTTCTATTTTATTTTCTCCTTCTTCTCGAGAGTCGGTGAATGTCGTGTTCAATAGAGAGGAACAGAACTGAACCAGCGGGCAACGAGAAGGTGCGAGCGAATACGGCACACCTTTGGGAGTGTATGTAAAGTTCAGCGACAAATAGATTTTTCCCTCTCAGTGCAAGTCATTCTGCCGTTCCTATAAATGAAACTGGTTCCTGACAAAGCCTGAATACTAGGCAATTGTTGTTATTTCAAGTGAGCGAAGTTATAGGCATGCGGCCCTTTTTTTTATTTTATTTTTATTGAAACATAAATAGATCAGTGCTTTCTAACGCCCTGTCAACCATGACGGTTATATCAGGGAGACCTTTTTTTAGAGAATGAAAAACAGTTCTTCCCAATGCCTCAGTACTGAGCATTTCTTATTTCAAGTACGTGAACCTGGCTTGACAGAAACAAAATATATGTAGGTGTGTTTATGTGCATGTTGACGGGTAAGTGTGTTTACGTTGCATTTCAAACTAATGGAGGTGCGTAACATGAGCTAGGAGTGGTGTGTGTGTGTGTGTGTGTGTGTGTGTGTGTGTGTGTGTGTGTGTGTGTGTGTGTGTGTGTGTGTGTGGTGTGTGTGTGTGTGTGTGTGTGTGTGTGTGTGTGTGTGTGTGTGTGTGTGTGTGTGTGTGTGTGTGTGTGTGTGTGTGTGTGTGTGTGTGTGTGTGTGTGTGTGTGTGTGTGTGTGTGTGTGTTTATTATACACACACACACTAACTTACCCACATGACTACGAACAATCAATTTAGCACTAGGATTGATAATATCAATATTATACAAAATCTCTCTTACGTTTTGCAAGCATTAAAGTCATATCCATTTTTCTGAAATAACTGTGTGGTGATAGGGCATTCAAGTAGTATGTGTTTAACAGATAAGATCTGTTTACAAACGCATGTCCCGTTCTGTAAAAATTTAGTGTTCCATGAACACTAAAACTCCACGATGGGCAAAGTGGAAAGAGGTCAGTACCCCCCCAACCGCCACCCTCACCCCCCACCAAGTGTTTATGCAGTAACCAGGGTTAATGCACAATGCAGTATAATTATATCACACAAGAGCAGTCATATCCGTTAGCACAAACAAAGTCTGCCCCCCCCCCCCCCCCTTTTTTTTTCTTTTTTTTTCTTTCTCAATACGCCACATATGCTCCTCACTTTCACTATCAAACGACGATCAGTCCGCCATCGATCCTGGGGAAACCCGAGAACGCAATTTCCTTTTGTGTCCAGATCAGGCCACAGCTAGCTCTATGATCCTGGAACAATTTCATGGCATAAATCACGCAATTACGTCTCGCTGGATATGCGGCTTCTTTGTCGGGACCGAAACGCACGGAAGACTGAGGCCGCTGTATATAGTTGTGGTTTCGTGATCGTTTGATTAATAATTGTTTCAGAACTATGCACGCCCAAGAAAACAATTTCCT
>JABMCL010001226.1:587500-590000 GCA_018857735.1 Alviniconcha marisindica
AGAGTCACAGAGAGAGAGAGAGATAGACACACAGAGTCTAAGAGAATCACAGAGAGAGAGACAGACAGACAGACAGTCTAAGAGAGTCACACAGAGAGAGTCCTAAAGTCAAGCGGGACTCTAGCATTGAATTACATCCCTCCACTGATACCCCTGAAACCTCGCGAAAGCACTTTCACTGCCAAAAGGGTAGACACAAACATGAACTATATACATTTCTCTTCTGCTTGATACGAATAAATATAATCTATTTTCATGCGTCACAGAATCAGCCCGTTCCTTATACAAGATAAAATCAAACAGCTACGATCAATGTCGAAGTCCCTGTATGTTACGAAGATAATGTCGGACTGCCAAGGACGACAAAAAAAAAAAAACACTTTCGGATTCGTGTTTCAAATCGGTTCACGTCATTTGAAAAGGAACACAAAGTGAATTTACTGAAGCAAACTGTGGGCGTAATGTGCACACACAAGAACTCGTGGAACATAGATTATCCTGCCCCCTGTGATTCCGACCAATAGCACTGTGTGCTGTGTCCTTATACTGCGAGGATATTCACCTTCGTGGTCTGCCAGTGAAACATTAACACACTTTGTTTCCCGAAGGATACCGGGACACAAGGATGTTTGTTCGTGAGCTGACGCAAAATTTGGCCCAAAAATGTTGGTCATGGTTACGTTCCATTCATACGCGTACATAAAGCGAACAATACACAACAAACACAGGCCCAGTTATAAATAATACGAAATTTAACAATGTACAAGCCACAAGAAGGATACACACTCTAGTTTCCACTAAGTGTGTTTTATATCCAATCGTTTGCGGATTCACTGCTAGTTTTCTCCCTGAAAACAAGCCGATTCTCGCTCCCCTTCCTTATATTTTGGCACTGGACTGGAAGATTTGCTGATAGCAAGCAAGCAAACAGACAAGTAAACACACCAACACTCCACTAGCACATACTGGGACCAGACTAGAAGCCTCACTGGCATAGTTACACATTCTGTGGGAGATACATGCTATGCACTAAATAATGTCCTAGCAGTTAAAAATTGAAGATTGCTCTCCTACACAACACACACACACACACACACACACACACACACACACACACACACACACACACACACACCACACACACACACACACCACACACACACACACACACACACACACACACACACACACACACCACACACACACACACCACACACACACACCACACACCACGCACGCACGCACGCACGCACGCACGCACGCACGCACGCACGCACGCACGCACGCACGCACACAACACACACACACACACACACAGAGGCTAAACTGGTATTACTTAACGTCATTTCAAAGTACAATCACCATTTAAATTACGATGCAATACGGCGGTTCACCTGTATAATAATAAACGCTTTGCTGTGACAGGTCACCTGTTTCAACTACACTGTAATGCGGCATGTCACCTGTTTCAACTACACTGTAATATGGCATGTCACCTGTTTCAGATACGTTGTAATGTGGCATGTCACCTGTTTCAACTACGCTGTAATGTGGCATGTCACCTGTTTCAACTACGCTATAATATGGCATGTCACCTGTTTCAACTACACTGTAATACGGCATGTCACCTGTTTCAACTACACTGTAATACTGCATATCACCTGTTTCAACTACGCTATAATATGGCAGGTTACATGTTTAAATTACGTTGTACTATGGCATGTCACCTGTTTAAAATATGCTGTACATAATATAGCAGGTCACCTGTTTGAACTACATTGTATCTATGACAGGTCACCTGCTGGAACTACACGGTGTAATTGCAGGTCACCTTGAACTACGTACGCTATACTATGGCACGGCACCTGTTTGGACGACACTGTGTTATAGCGGCTAGGTCACCTGACTGAACTATACTGTGTTATGGCAGGTCACCTGTTTGAACTGTGCTATGTTAAGGCACATCATCTGTTTGAACTGTGCTACATCACAGCAGGCAACCTGTTTGAATTACACCGCGTTATATCAGGTACGTCACCTGTTTGAACACATTGTGTTATGAAAGGTCACCTGTCAGATCTATGCTGTTCATAGTGACCTTGTGAACAAACAGTGAACATAGTGAACAAACAGGTGACCTGTTTGAACCACACAGTGTTATAGCGGGTGCATATGTGAAACCAGTCCAAACGGTCCACGTGACTTAGTTGGCACCGGTAAGCATGGATGAACCTCGTTCGCCACACAAGACACTGTTGAAAGTTATACCGGACAGTATTATCTGGTTCCTCGGCTGGTAACATAAGGTTATACCGGACAGTGTTATCTGGTTCCTCGGCCGGTGACATAAGGTTATACCGGACAGTGTTATCTGGTTCCTCGGCCGGTGACATAAGGTTATACCGGACAGCGTTCTCTGGTTCCTCGGCCGGTGACATAAGGTTATACCGGACAGCGTTCTCTGGTTCCTCGGCCGGTGACATAAGGTTATACCGGACAG
>JABMCL010001226.1:592500-597500 GCA_018857735.1 Alviniconcha marisindica
TCGTTACTCCTGGTGTTGGTGTTGGTGCTGGTGTTGTTGTTGTTGGTGGTGGTGGTGGTTTTGGGGTCGCTAGCGACGTCGTTACCGCTGGTGTTGTTGTTGTTGTTGGTGGTTGTGGTGGTGGTGCTGTTGCTGATGGTGTTGTTGGGGTTGCTGGTGGCGATGCTCCTGCCGAGCGAGGTCCGGCGGTGGCAGAGGGTCTGGTTGAGCTGCTGCAGGGCGACGCTGACGGCTTGGTCCCTCCCTCCACGTGAGTTCAGCACGCGCTGCGGTACCACGTGGTACATCTGTCGGTCAGAGCAAAGCTTCAGTCAGCTGGTGGGTTTTGATGCCTATCCGGCTTCAGTTAAGGTCCCACCCAGCACGTTAATTTAAGGAAAGCAGCAACCATCTGACCGGATATTTGAGCCATCGACAAAGAATATTTGAAAGTAATCACCAACCCACTAATACACTCTCTTCCCCACCCCCCCACCCGCCCACCCCCTCCCCTCCCAGCCCCCAAAGTACGTGCATATGTAAGCATGCACGGACACATATACCCCAGAACACACAACATACACACACACACACACACACACACACACACACACACACGCACCACGCACACCGCCCGCCAACCACCCAACACACACACCACACACACACGCCACACAACAAACCACAATGCACTCACAACAAAAAAGCGACACACACACAAGCACACACACACACACACACACACACCACACACACACACACACACACACACACACACACACACACACACACACACACACACACACACACACACACACACACACACACACACACACACACACACACACACACACCACCACACCACACACACACACACACACACACACACACACACACACACACACACACACACACACACACACACGGCCCCTCCGCTCGACAATCACCGCCTTTCCTCCCAGCCATCAAACCCACACCCCACCCCTCTGCGATCCTTCGCTTCATCTCCAAACAGCCCTAGCATACCCATCACCTTGACGAGCTCGCCTTGAGCACCCAGCGACTCTATGCACCCAGCGTGAAGACCCAGAGATACTACAGCAAATCGTCTAGTGTTTCCGCAAAGGCGACGCTGGGAAAACATCTGAGAGACAGGTGGAGCGCATATGGGCTTTTCCAAGCGCATAGATACCATTTTTAACTGAACTGAACTGAACTGAGCGATGATGTGGGGCTTTTACCCCTTCACTGCCCTGATGTCATTTGAAAACCACCCATAAATGTGCGAAATTTAAAACCCTTCTTTTTGTCCTCTTTTTCGCACCTGCTTGTGAAAGGATCTCCATTAAAACGCAAAGCATTCAAAACAGCTGTTGTAGGACCGGCACATATTCAGCCCGGAAACTTTACAGGCTGGGGCAGTGAAGGGGTTAAATGTCCTCAGACGTCGGGCTGACATACTATTAGGGACAACAGAACTGAGCTGGAGAGACCAAGAAGTAACTAAATAGAACAGCTCTAGAGCTGTTGCATAATTATTATGCTTGAACACTTGTCGATATATACATATTAATATTTTGGGATAACATTTTCCATCTCGATGTACATTATGTGTGTATGCCTGTTCAGCGCTTTGAGCCGCAGGGTAGGCGCTTTATAAATTTCCATTATTATTATTAGAGAAATGTACTCTCCTATACGACGACACACAAGGAACAATGAAACATAAGCGCTTTCGACAGAGAGTTTTCGTCGGGTGTAAGAAGATAGATAGAAAATAATAAAAGCAGAAGGAAGTAAAGCAGAAGATAGACAAAAGAAGAAAGAAGTAAAGAGGAAGATAGACAAAAGAAGAAGGAAGTAAAGAGGAAGATAGACAAAAGAAGAAGGAAGTAAAGCAGAAGATAGACAAAAGAAGAAGGAAGTAAAGAGGAAGATAGACAAAAGAAGAAGGAAGTAAAGAGGAAGATAGACAAAAGAAGAAGGAAGTCAAGAAGAAGATATACATATCTTCTTACTTAGACGAAGACTCTCTGTCCAAAGCGCTTGTGTTTAATTAATCGTTCCTTCGTGTGTCGTCGTACAGGCGAGTACATTTCTCTACAGCTGTTCTATTTTGTCAGCTTCACCAGCAGTTGTTCACTCATTCCAAGAAGTAGCTATAACTAGCTAACTAACCCTAGCGAGCTGGGCGTTGTTGAGGCGAGACTCGGCCAGCGCCGAGCGGCAGAAGGACTCCGCCAACCCGCTGTCCGAAGCCCCTGGCGTGGCGGCCACGGCTCTCCAATGCGCCGACTGCGACCTGCCAGTGCTGCCGATTATGCTGTTGATGAGGTGCACCCCGGTCCGGAAGAACGCCTTCTCCCAATCCAGGTCACGGCGCTGGAGAGTCGGGTACACTTCCGCTCCCAGACGACGGCAGCGGAAGGGGGCGGCTGACGTGGTTCGGGGCCGCCGCTGCGTCGGGACCGGTGTCTGCTGGTGACGCTGGCGTCGCAGCTGCGGTGTGGCCGATCTGGGCGAGACGACAAGCACCCGGTCTCCAGGCGTTGTCGGCGTTCTGGCTGGAGCGCGCTGTAGCAGCAGCTGCTGTGGTTGTGGTTGTGGTTGTGGTTGGAGAGTCCCAGGGGAGTGCGGCGGTCCAGGTGAAGGCGTTTTGCCGGAGAAAGCCCCCGGTGGAGGCGTTCCCCTGGAGTAACGCTCCAGGGAAGGCGTTGTGGTTGTGGTTGTGATGGACGAAGGCCTCGCTCTGGAAGGTGTCGTGGAAGTGTGGGAGTAGCTCCTCCCCGCTGAAGACGCCGTTCTAGTCGGAGAGTATTGCGCTGATGCCGAGGCGCACCTTGAAGAGCGACGCGCCGGAGAAGGCGACCTTGAGGAGTAGTACGCTGCCCAGGAGGCTCTGCCGGACTGACGACCTGCCAAAGGACCTCCTCCTCCTCCTTCTCCTCCTCCTCCTCCTCCTCCTCCTCCTCCTCCTCCTGTGGTGGTGGTAGGGTAAGGACTCTCATCGTATGTGACGCTCATGAGATGCTGCGAGAGCGGAATGGTTCTGGCGCGCGCGGCGGAGTCTGGAACGACGTGGCTGAAAAAGGACACGGTGTCTGGCGTGGCGGAAATCCCGTGTTGCCCGTGCTGCGGCCCTGCCAGAAAGGTCACTCTCCGGCCGGCCTGTTGTCTGCCTGGGTCCCGCCGTGCGCGGGCCGTGCTGCTGATCGCTGTCCCGATCATGCTGACCTGACCGCTTGTAGCCTACACTGCTCGGCTGGCTGCAGCAGTCTTGGAGTCTTCGGCAAAAGGTCGAGTCAATGACGTGGCTGCAAAGAACAGCAGATGAAGGTATCACGTGAACAAAGTTGTCGCGAAAGACTTGAAATGCGAGCAAGCGTGTACTGGGTGGGTGGAAGAGAAAGAGAATGGCGTTGGATGTGTAATGCAGTAATATACAATAAGGTTTAATAATAATGGTAATCTTTATTTTTAAAAATGGACATACGATCTTTAACACTAACATGCAGCGAGCAAAAACAGAAGGCTAATTATAAGTTTATTGAAATCTACGCGTAAATAAGCATTTTATTCTCTTACCGTGTCACTGTGTCTAAAACATCGATAGTCGGTATCTAATGCTGCTTTGTATTTAAAGATATAGTGCCAATCTGAAACAATTCTGATGCGCCATCCTAACACCCATCACTTTACACCTTACCCACTTCACACCCACCACACACACCACCCACACCACCACACACACACCACACACACACACACTTTCACACACTTTCACACACACACACACACACACCACACCACACACACACACACACACACACACACACACACACACACCCACACACACACACACACACACACACACACACACACACACACACACACACACACAATAGCTGTGAATATACTCCCCGCTCTGAAAGTAAAGAGAATGCCTTGTCGACTTAAACAGAAGGATACACTTAAACAAAACAAAATAAACAAACAAACATGCATGGACCTACAGGGGACAAAAATACATTGTTTGTACTGTTGTAATTGCCCATTCATTTTCCCGAGGTTTTCCAACGTCCTGGTCACGATTTTATACGCCTCACGCGCGATTTACTCTTCTTCTTTTTCTTCTTCTTCCCTATAGTGTCCAACATTCTGAAGACTCTTGACACTTCTAGTGCATGTTGGGTTATTTTGATGTTTACATAATCCACCGAACTCGGACATGGACTACAGGATCTTTAACGTGCGCATGTGATCTTCTTGCGTGCGTATACACACGGGGTACCACGGTTTTTAGTTGCTGATATTGAAGCGTTGCTTTACGTCCACAGAAACCGTAGGTTTATTAGGGAGGGACGGGAGCCCAGGACGTCCACCTCGACTTTCACACAGCTCCTGAGCTCTGCGGTTTTTAGTCTCATCCGAAGGACTTTTGTAGAGTCTGCACAGAATTTGACTCCGGGGAAATCTGAGGGCGGCGGGCGCAAAGCCTAGTACGCACGGTCACCCATCCGTGTGGTGCATGACCATGCACTTTCGACGTGCTTAACTTCGGCTTACGAGAGCGAGTGCTCTCTACATAGTTCAGGAGCTGTGCGAGAGTCGAGGTGGCCGTCCTGGGCTGTCCGTCCTAACGAGCCTTCTGGTTTCCGTGGACGTAAAGCTATATTGAACCGTGCTTCGGCATTGGTCTCAGCTTGTCCCTAATATGTCAACTGACATCTGAGGACATTAAAAGCATCACTTCATCGTCACCATCATCATCGAGTGCTCTTGCTCTGAACCACTGATTCTCCCTCTCTTTAGTATCAGCATCATCATCATTATCAAAGCATTACATTTTTCAGCAGGACAATAGTTTGTACTACGGGAACGAGAGGCAGGGATGGAGTGGGTAGGGTGGAGTGTGAGAGCAGGGGCCACGGGGGAGGGGGGGGGGGGGGGGGTGAAGGTGGGGAGCGTTGAGGAGGGAAGGGAGGTAACAACGAGTCATTGTTCTGTAAAGTATCATCAAG
>JABMCL010001226.1:605000-610000 GCA_018857735.1 Alviniconcha marisindica
ACGACCGTAAGTTATACAGGCTGGGGTGAAGGGTTAAAACCATACAAAACCGTAAGTTGTACAGGCTGAGAGTGAAGGGGTTAAAACCGACACAACGACCGTAAGTTGTACAGGCTGGGGCAGTGAAGGGGTTAAAACCGACACAACGACCGTAAGTTATACAGGCTGGGGCTGTGAAGGGGTTAAAACCGACACAACGACCGTAAGTTGTAGAGGCTGGGGCAGTGAAGGGGTTAAAACCGACACAACGACCATCATTCACAGACACATCCTCATCTTGAAGATGCTGCCTGCCCCGATGATGAAGTCCGCGAGGATGAGGCTCAGTGGCGGTGCCTCGAAGCCTGCGCACAGCTTGGTGGAGACGTGGAAGTTGACGGCTCGGCACCACGCCGTGTCCAGGCACTGCTGCCAACATTCCTGCTCCGACAACGTCCACGACTGCTTCACGGGCACCACTGTCGTGTTCTTCAGCTCGTGCCCGGAGTACTCCAGGTAGTCGTCCAAGAGATTTGAGGATGAGCAATCTGAGAGAGAAAGACGATGCTGATGATGTTGATGATGATGATGATGATGATGATGATGATGATGTATGTTTCTCTAGCGCATGATTCCATTAACTTTAATGCTCAGTGCGCTGATTTAAAAAAAATTAAAAAATTAAAAATAACCGAAATAGATGAAGTTAGATAGTAATTATATTTTAACGTCCTGTCAACCTAAATAGATGAAGTCCCAGTAATTAGGAAACGGTGACTTAAAGTAATTAAAACAAACGAGGAAAGAACAAGAAAAACTAAAAATCGAAGGGAGTTAATGAGCGATTAAGCTGTAGTTGCCTCCCTTGGTGGCGCTGGTCACGTTAGGGACTTTGACAAAGCTGTAGTCAGTTGCGGATTATCCCCCTTACACTGGCAAGGTGGCGCTGGGCATACCTGGGAAGTGCAATGCTCAAGGTAGCAAAAGAAGACCGAAGAAAGAAAGAAGCTAGCAAAGTCAGTCATTAGCGCCCTGACGACGCCACTGACATGGACACGTCAGCAAAGACCTGAATCGCCTACGGTGCCACACGAGAAAACACAAGGTAGATAAACTCCACCGAAGGTACAGCTCTTCAAACGAAACCAGCAAACAAGAATAAAACACGCTTTGGATGAGTATTTTAGAGAAGTGTGGCACAGTCAAGGAAACGATCTGAAGCGAGGCCACTCATCCCGATGACTTAATCACGAACCGGGCATCCTGTTGCTCATCTGTTGATCAGCCTACTGAAAACTAACAGACAAACTACCATCATGGACATATGAAGCAAACTGCAAACTCTCTCTCTCTCTCTCTCTCTCTCTCTCTCTCTCTCTCTCTCTCTCTCTCTCTCTCTCTCTCTCTCTCTCTCTCTCTCTCTCTCTCTCTCTCTCTCTCTCTCTCACACACACACACACACACACACACACATACACCCACCCACCACCACCACACACCCACACACACCACGCACGCACGCACACCGCACAGCACGAACACACACACACCCACACACGCACACCACACCACCACACACACACACACACACACACACACACACACACACACACACACACACATGAACTAACTTAAGTAAGTTGCAGCGAAACAATTCATGATAGGTCAGAACTGAAACAGTTGAGGCCTGCAGGCTCTGATCTTATCGCCGTCACGCCACAATTAAGACACGAACTGATAGCCTGTCCTGTGGTCACGTCAGGCGCAATATCACGAGTCTTACAGCCACGACAAGCGTGTATCTTACTCAGAACGCAGTCCTTCTCGCTGACCCTGTAGAAGAGACCCGGGGCGCACGTGCATTGGGATTGGAGGCACTTCCAGCTGGCGTCATCACCGGCACAGTCCGTGTGTACTTCACAGCTGCTGTACAGCAGGTCTGGGGGTGCTGCACACACACACACACACACACACACACACACACACACACACACACACACACACACACACACACGTGCGCGCACGCACGCACGCACGCACGCACACACCACGCAACGCACGACACACACACAGAACACACACACACACACACACACACACACACACACACACACACACACACACTGTGCTCAACCGGTTGTGTCTTAACATTTGTATGCTTTTATATATATATATATATATATATATATATATATATATATATATATATATATATATATATATATATATATATATATATATATATATATATATATATATATATAAGTTCTATGGAATATTTGACACAGTTGACGTACCCATCATAATGTGAATATGATGTTGTATGTATGATGACAAGTGTTGTGAAGTGTTGCTTGTGTGTGTGTGTGTGTGTGTGTGTGTGTGTGTGTGTGTGTGTGTGTGTGTGTGTGTGTGTAATGAATTATGTATAAATTCAAGTCTCAAGGGAAATAAGCATGGTATTTTGATGACCCTGTTGAAAATAATGAATTCGGTCCCTTGAATGAGGTGTCTACTCGGTCTTGGATTGTAACGTCCCGTCAACCTCGGGACGAAAAAATAACACAAAGTACTGTGGTAAAAAGATAAAGGTTAATGTTTTGTTTGATAAAAGCGAATACACTACAATGCAAAATTAGTGCAATACATTAATTACATGTGTCCACAGTATCGCAGAATGGCTTTCCACGCTATACTTCATATACATAATAACGTGTAATATTGAGCAGCTGGTCTGGGGGCGCTGCACACACACACACACACACACACACACACACACACACACACACACACACACACACACACACACACACACACACACACACACACACACACCACGACGCACGCACCGCACGCACCACCACACACACCACACGCACACACACGCACGCACGACGCACGCACGCACGCACGCACACCACACGACACGCACACACACACACACAGCACGCACGCACGACACACGCACGCACGCACGCACGCACGCACGCACGTACGCACGCACACACACACACACGAACGCACACACACGCACGCACGCACTCACGCACGCACGCACACACACACAGCACGCGCGCTCGCAGAAAGAGAGAGACACACACACACAGAGACAGAAAGACAGAGACACACGGAGAGGGAGACAGTCTGTCTGGTTAGATCGAGAGCTTGTCGGTCTGTAACTCTAGAAGGTGGGAATTAGAGGCCAACGTGAAGCCCTGTCAGTGTTGGGCGGACAAACAGGACGACAGAGGGGTTCATTTGCAATTCTTCCCGTGTACCTGTACACTCTTTCAAAGTCCCGATTGTTGATGTTCTTGCTTGTCTTGCGCAACTGTAACTCTTAGTCAAGTCGAGGCTGTGAGAAACGCGAGGGAGAAGAATGTGCAATCACATAAATTGCTCTCCCCTGTTCCGTTTTACCGCCTGCTCAAAGCACGGCGTCAGTCACTCCAGTTACAGCTTAGCCTGTGTTTAAAGCCGAAAACACAGGGTGGAAGCCTTTGCCTTACTTCTGTAAGCTGCTTTTGGACGAAAGGCAGTGGAACGAAACAATCACGTGTAGTAATCAAAGTGCCTGAATCCGATAAGCTTTTTCCTCCCTATCATTGCGGGTTGCAACACCTCATCGTACAGGTGTTATGAGAATATGCGTTTGGACCTGCTTAGATAACGGTGTGTGTGTGTGTGTGTGGTGTGTGTGTGTGTGTGTGTGTGTGTGTGTGTGTGTGTGTGTGTGTGTGTGTGTGTGTCCATTTAGACCTGCTTTACAAACGAAAACTCCTTACTGAAGTCGTGTGTGTGCGCGTGCGCGCGCGCATGCATACATTGTGAGTGTGGTGTGGGGGGGGGGGGGGGGGGGGGGGGGGGGGGGGGGGGGGAGAGGAATAGGTCGAAGTTAGTATAATTGTTATGTTATTATTATTATTATTATTTTATTATCTGTTATCATAATAATCGGCGGAGGCCAGGTGCTCAGTTGCTTACAACCGGCGCGTTAAGGCCGACAGACTAAGTGGACTTACCAACAAATATTGGAGATCGAAGGTTCGATTCCCCCAAGGTGCGGCCAGTTTTTACCTGTAATAGGCTATGTCACACCGATTTGGGGTCTGGTTCTCTGGTTGTTGTTGTTTTTTGTCTGATTTTGCTCTGTCCCCTTTTTGTTAGATAAAGGTCTATTCACATGCACTTTCCTACAAACGAACAAAAATGTTCAACATTATCATTTAGATGATTTTTACTACAGAAAGATGAAGTGTTGCTGTTAGTCAATGTAAGTAGTAGGTCAGCAACTGCGCATTAAGCAACGTCCATTGGCAAGCAGGCTTCAATGATCTTCCTGCCAGAAGGTTCGTTAGACTTATTCAATGTTGAGGAGCTTGAGACACTACCTGCAGGCACAAAGCCAAGGGTATCAGACCATCGATCGCCTGGAGGAGAGAAGTGTGGAAAGAAAACGCTCCTGACGATTTTCCTTACAAGAGTGAAAAAGGGCCATCGGCAGACGAACATTGGAACTGTTGCCCAGGCAACGTTAGGGAAAATTCCGAGAGACGGGGCCGAGATCATATGGGCCTCTCCGAGCGCATAGATATCACGCTGAACTGAACTAGAGATGAAGTGCTCAAAATATTCATAACTGATTACTGTCATTCAGCTATTCATGCAGGTGTATCGGATGTGCTGGTGTTGTGTGTATGTTTGTTGGAGATTGTTTCCATTAGTACACCCGTATAAGTAAATTATTATCTGTTTGTTTAGTTCTTTCAGAATCAGATGCATTGTTTTCCAGTTTCTTGAACTGGATATGTATACATTGAGTAACTGTTAGCTCCTGTTTGTTGACCTGCACATAGCTATTTTTGTCACCGGTTGTTTGTACAATGGTTTGTTTCTCAGGTTATAGAAAGGCGCTTTTTAAGAATCACCAAACACAAAACACAAACGATGCAAACGTAAGAAATACTTTGGTGCCCTCAAGTGAATATGTCAATGTTCGACAGCCTCCTTCGAAGACACCT
>JABMCL010001226.1:617500-635000 GCA_018857735.1 Alviniconcha marisindica
AAAACAAACACTGGACAAGAAACGACCTAAACTAAGTAGCGTTTAATGTGAAAATGATAGACTTGATTGCTCAAAAACAAACACTGGACAAGAAACGTCCTAAACTAAGTAGCGTTTAATGTGAAAATGATAGACTTGGTTGCTCAAAAACAAACACTGGACAAGAAACGACCTTAAAAAATGTTGTTTAGTGTGTAAAATTCGCAGTGATCCAAGGCGTCCCGTAGCCCAAAGTGCCCTGGTCTCCCCTAAAGGCAGTAGGTAGACCGGAACGAAATCCACAAGCAAGGGGACCATACAAAGCGTGTCCATACAAAACAGAACCGCACCGCGTGTGAGACGTGAGCTACCCGAGACAGCTCTAAACTGCCAGAAACCTGCATATATATATATATATACTCAACACAAAAAGTAACTTACCAGTTTTATCAACTTTCTAATTTTAAAAGTTGTAATTTGACATAGTTACGGCAAGCCACACGTTTGTTTCATCTTGCCTAAGTACATGGTCACATTTCACTGATCTTTAAAATCTGAGGGTGTGATTATGCTGGCAGTTTCTCAAAGGTTATGTGCTGATCACAAACATATGGCATTTAAAATGGTCACTGACACTCTATCTTGTTTTTGACGACTTATTTTGTTCAAAAGAAAGCTTCAGGAAGGATGCTTCACGCGTCGTAAGACCAGAGGTTTTCAGCTGTTGGCATGTTGGAACGCTGAACGTCTGTGTCTGCAACAGCAACAGCAAGACAAGTTGGAGAGTCAAGACAGACCGTTAGGTTGTGGTTGGGTCACTACCAGACAACTGGAACTGTTTCTGACCTACCCCGCGGTGGGCGTCACTGAGAAACGACCGGGCAGCAGGATCGTTACATCGGTGCCACACACCTGTGGAACAGATTTCAGCTAGCAACAATCCTTGAGGCACCATCCCCGGACTGAGAAGAATAAGTTCTGGTGCTGTCTGCTTACAGCCCTGCTGTTCGTCCACACACGGTACTGAGCTCGGTCATTTTCAAAATGACCATATGCTGACGGATTGAGAAGAATAAGTTCTGGTACTGTCTACTTACAGCCCTGCTGTTCGTCCACACACGATGCTGAGCTCGGTCATTTTCAAAATGACCATATGCTGACGGATTGAGAAGAATAAGTTCTGGTACTGTCTACTTACAGCCCTGCTGTTCGTCCACACACGATGCTGAGCTCGGTCATTTTCAAAATGACTTCATGCTGACAAAAGCGGCGGAGGCAACCATCCGTAACGATATCCCTTTTGACTTGTTTCACTATTCGAACAACTTGAATGAAATTTCTTCTGCTCAAATTTCATCACGTTTTTAAGCCCCGTCAACAACTTTTGTCACATACGCTGAACAAAATTAAATGTTGGAATGAAAACTGTACTGGGTAAGTTACTTTATGTGCTGAGTATAAATGTATGTATAATAGCTACCAGAGCAACCTTGACAAGTGCAGACCTGAACAGGGTAAAAATAACATCCACCGGACACATAGGATCCAGTTTTTTGTTAATGCGCACACACACAAAAAAGGAAAACATGAGGCTGACATAGTACAAGGACACAGGGACAAAGACAGACAGACAGACAGAGAATATTAGTAATGCTTGATATTTAACGCCCAGTCAACCAAACCGGTTAGATCAGGACGAGAGACGAAAGGGAGAGTGGGGTTGGATGGGGGCGGGGGATACCGGCATGTAAGTAGACATATTTTGGATCACTTCAGCGAAACCAGGGCCTACATCAATGTATGCTGATGTTGATGATTGCTTTTATATAGCGCTATTCTCCGCTCTCGAACAGACTCACTGCGCTCGCATATGGTTCTACATGAATGAATAGCTTTTTAAAGCGCGCTTTTGAATATCCACCGAAGTGGTGTGCTTTCAGCGTTGGCATGGCTGGTGCCACGTGAAACTGCTGCCGTCTCGGCGCAAGTCCTGTGTACACCATACAACCATGCACCATGTCACCTCATGCAAAGCCGCATACGGAAGGTGTATACGTGTTTAGCTGTAACCTGCCACCTGCACTTCTGGCAGAATGACCGGGATCTTTTACGTGCTGCTGTGGTAGCATGGGGTGTTGAGACAACATTGAAAAAAACTCGGCATATGTGGAGCGCAAATAGCACAATTCGGCAGGCCTAAACGCGTTTACGGTTACAGACTAAGTTTTCTACTTTTAAGCAGCCCTAAACGCCGTATAAAATGGCGGGTCTGATTCTGCTGTTACGGACAATCTACTGTTTAGTTAAAACCGAACACTTGTACGGACAGACGCCATCCCGCGTACCAATCAAGACCACAAAGTATTCATAAAAAAAAATTGGATTCACGCATCGAGACACATCATAATCAACACAGACGGCGAAGAAGAGACATGAAATTATCGAATGGGAATGGGTCATTGGGTCACTGACGTCCGCTAGTATCGAAGCGAAATTTGATTGAACTTTGAACTTGAAACTGACAAGGCGGTTGTCATGCGGTGTCCAATTAGTTTCTAAAAAATAAATACAAACAAACAGCTATTGTGGAACCGTTTTCGCGACTCGAGCATGTGGAAGAAGGACCGGACTTACGGACTCTTACGCAAATCGGGATTAAGGGCTATTCGCCTTTCACTTTAGTTGCTCGTCAGGCGTGTGAATCCTGGTTGATCAACATCAGTGATTGTCGCTCAGTTTGAAAAGGGCCCATAATTATCTATGAAGAGAAAATAAAGTTCAAGACGGAGAGCCTATAACCCCTAGCAGCTAAAGAGTGCGTAAGTCCGGCTCTTGTTCCAGGTACAGAAATTATGCTATAGCTTCCAATGAGTTTAGGCCGGTCGGATGGTTCTGTTTGGGCTCCACACATAACGGTTTCTTCGGTGTCGTTACCGCTTAGAAGGTAAGCGTGATTAATGGGGCGGCTGTTTGCTGTATATACCTGTGAGCCTTGGCCTTGGTTTTGGTCAGACTTGAGAGGAAGAAAACACGAAGCTGGTTGAAACAGGAAGTCACAAATACTTAAGTGAAGTAAAATAATGTTGACAAGGAGAACCCATCACTGTTTTTATATAGATATATATATATATATTGTTCATTATTCTCCTGCTCCAAGTGACAAATCGACACAAACAGGCGCACCGATAGAGTGATAGACCCGGTGTGGTTGTGTGTGTGTGTGTGTGTGTGTGTGTGTGTGTGTGTGTGTGTGTGTGTGTGTGGTGTGTGTGTGTGTGTGTGTGTGTGTGTGTGTGTGTGGTGTTGTGTGTGTGTGTGTGTGTGTTGGTGTTGCGGGTGTGTGTGTCGGGTTGTCTGAGTGCGGTGTGTGTGTGTGTGTGTGTGTGTGTGTGTGTGTGTGTGTGTGTGTGTGTGTGTGTGTGTGTGTGTGTGTGGTTTGTGAGTAGAGAGGAGAGAGAGAGGAGAGAGAAGGGAGAGAGAGATGGGTGTAGGTGTGGGTGAGAGAGTGTGAGAGAGTGCGTGAGTTCGTGTGTGTCACAGGAAAAATGTGTGTGTGTGTGTGTGTGTGTGTGTGTGTGTGGTGTGTGTGTGTGTGTGTGTGTGTGTGTGTGGTGTGTGTGTGTGTGTGTGTGTGGTGTGTGTGTGTGTTGTGTGTGTGTGTGTGTGTGTGTGTGTGTGTGTGTGTGTGTGTGTGTGTGTGTGTGTGTGTGTGTGTGTGTAGGAGAGAGAGAGAGGAGAGAGAGAGAGAGAGAGAGAGTCAGAGAGTGTGTGGGTGAGAGGAGAGAGAGAGAGAGAGAGAGAGAGAGAGAGAGAGAGAGAGAGAGAGAGAGAGAGAGAGAGAGAGATCTAACATATAACTTCGAACAATCAGACTACAGTCATTATCACACAAGTGGACTTTGTGTTCCTTGTACATGCCATGTGGTAGTTACCGAAAGTAATTCCGGTCTTTGTTGTTGGGTTCTTGTGACGTCATTCGAGCGCTAATTAACTCCCTTTGTTTGTTGCTTCTAACCCCTGGACCGTTCCGCTGACAACAATAACCTTGAAGCCTTGACACTGCGAAACTTGAATAATCTTAGCGGGTCGTGTTCACCGCTCACAAACTGTAATTCCCGGCTAACATGGCGTGACTCCTCGGATTAACTGTTCACGTGACGGAGACATTTACGTTTATGTTTCGCTGTTTTGTTGTCCTCGCTGTACCGACTCGACAGGTTTGTTTGACTCAGGGCAGCAGAACCGTCGACACAGCTGCACGACATACTCCGTCATGCTCAAGTTTTCAACAACAGAAAGACATTAAAGCACACGATATTAACTTACACAAATTTGTCATTAAACATCGCCCCTCAATATAGACACCTACACACACCTACACGCACGCACGCACGTACACGCACACACACACACACACACACACACACACACAGCACACGGACGCACACGCGCACGCATATACACACACGTACGCACGCACGCACACACACACGCGCGCGCGTGCGCGCGCAATTACTTGAGGCAAGCTGGAGAAAGTTGGAAGTGTTAGGAGTAAGAGATAATAATAATAATAATGAAGGCCCTCGTAGCGCTGCGGTTATAAGCTCTTCAGACTGCTGGTTGGAAAATTTGGGGTTCGGATCCCACCAGAGTCATCTGGGACTTTTAAGCCCTGGTCGGCTCCTACCCAGAGCTGGGAGTGCTATGGGCCCAGTGGGAAGGCTGCATAGGACCAAGCAGTCGAGCTTCATCCACTTCACGGGTGCGTCTTTGAGAGTGTTGCTCTAATTACTTGACCAACACTGCAGGTGCCGCAGTTCCCGGGCCAGGTTAACCCCGGGATAACTATGACAGTAAGCGTGGTCTGCGGCCCTGCCAAGCAGTATCAAACCGAAATGGACCTCCATTGCATCATTAATTATCATTCGATTATTCCTTGGTGACAAAATGTGCCAGGGTGACAAAATGTGCCGCCACAGACGCTCATGCACTCTGCCCGACTCCGCGACTTAGCTAACTTTGCTGTCAGTAGGGGGCATGGTAGGGGGTGTCCTGCATATGTTGAAACAGTCATTGCAGGCACTCGTCGAAGCATGAACATTCAACAGTTGCACTCGTTAATTTACGCTAGTTGTCTGCTTCTCGCAAGAGTGGGTACAGACGACAATCCCAGCAAACAACGCCTCGCTTTCTTCCACAAGGTGTTTGAAGAGTTGACACTGGCCATTAAGATCGACCACCTCTTAAAACTCCTTCAAGCAAACAATAGCGCCCCTTGCTTCCACGAGGTGTTTGAAGAGCTTGTACTGGCTATGCTCACCTCTTAACACACACACACACACACCGTCCCCCCCCCCCCCCCCCCCCCACCCCCCCCCCCCACCCCCACCCCTAAAAAGAACAACGAAATTTCAAGACTTTACAGTAAACAAAACAAAACAATATAGACAGACAAGAAGCCCTAAATTCCAGACCTTTTCAAGTGCCTGATTCAAATACCGAGCTGTACAGGAACTCCTCTGTTTTTGTTTATTTGTTTTGTTTGTTTTTGTGTTTGTTTTGTTTGTTTGTTTTGCTTTTTTAAAGTTTTTATTGTGTTTTGTTTGTTGTTTGTTTGCTGGGGGGTTTTTTCTCTTTTTTTTTTCTTTTTTTCTTTCGTCCGACTGGAACCACCTCAGAGGCGACGGGGGAAAGCC
Source organism: Alviniconcha marisindica (assembly GCA_018857735.1). Taxonomy (NCBI): domain Eukaryota; kingdom Metazoa; phylum Mollusca; class Gastropoda; family Provannidae; genus Alviniconcha; species Alviniconcha marisindica. The sequence goes on from JABMCL010001226.1 coordinate 623,176, forward strand.
TACACTCCTGAAGACTTCTAACGGCTGATCGCCACCCCAGGAACCATCCAACTCACACGCGCGCACTCCCCTACCGTGGCATCTATACCTAAAGTTACGGCCTGTGACGTATGAAATCATGATCAAGACAGTTAATTGCTACGGTCGGTTGCAGTGTCATAGTCTGAACTTTCTCTTTTGAGAAATTACGGTCCACTCTGTGGAGAATCTTCACTACCTTTGATAAATTCTTAATAAAACCAGTAAATCGAAAGTAAGTTCATACAGTTTTACTCACAACACACTTGCGTGCATTCGCGCGCGGGCGCGCGCACACACACACACACACACACACACACACACACACACACACACACACACACACACACACACACACACACACACACACACACACACACACACACACACACACACACACACACAATAATAATAATAATCAGCAGCAGCAGCATAATAATAATAATAAGTGGAAACTTCTTTAGCGCCCAAAACTAGAAACTACCTACACCTGGGTAGCCTCGCACACACTATAACTATTTTAACTAACTAACCAGCTAACACAGACATGCCTGTGAGTGGTTGGTCAACATGCATGTGACCGGAAGGTCGGTGAAATTACAAAGTTAAAATATCGGTCATGTTTCGCAACGGAACGCTTGTCCAAGTTCAGAGCAACCTAGTGGCAGCGTGCTATTGACCTAGTCCATTCTGAGTTCCTCAAGACTTGCTCTCTAACAAGGGGAAACGATTGCCGTAGTCCTGTTGACGAACTTCAAAGACTCCGAAGGTGCCTGTTCTACCTGTCCTAGAAATGGTCAGTGAAAATGACAGTGGCAGTGTTTACGTGTCACCCTTGGACACGAGTCAACAGAGTGTTTCGAAATCCTGGTTAGAGGCGTTTAAAGACCTGTGGCCGTATGTTCTGTGCTGTCCACAAATAAAACCAGCGTTCTTTTTAACCCTTTGTGTGTATTGAGCATGTATTATTTTCAACCAAAATGTGCTTCGCACTGATAACCGTCATGGTTCACCGGACGTTGAAAAATTAATTATCTGTCTATGTCCACAATTTTTTAACCTCTCGACACAAACGCCCCTCAGACCAATAACCCTATTCCTTGTTTTCTTCCTTCTGATTTACATGTAATTGTTGGGAAGTTCACAGTGTTTGAACATCTCCACCTAAATGTCCCATGACCCTCTCCCAAGAAACTAGTCTTAAGTCGCAGCTGTCGATCAACCATAGAGACAGAAATAACCACTAGATGGTCGGTATGAGTGATTTCTTTCTTCTTCTTCTTCTTCTTCTTCTCTCTCTCTCTCTCTCTCTCTCTCTCTCTCTCTCTCTCTCTCCTCTCTTCTCCTCTCTCTCTCTCTCTCTCTCTCTCTCTCTCTCTCTCTCTCTCTCTCTCCTTTTCGCGCGGGGTGGGGAGGGGAGAGGTGCGTAGGGGGGGGGGGATCTTGTTGGTTGGAGTAATTGTTTGTTTCTTTTTGTTTTTGTTTTGTTTTGTTTTTATTTGTTTGTTTCTTTGTTTTGCAGAATTAAGTTCTTTAGGTCTTAAACTATCAAATAGTTATCATATTTTCCTTTCGGAAATGGCATTTCATTGTTAAAATCTGGGTTCAAGTGCATCTGTCTTGGAGCAAAGGGTGCTAATGTTATGACAAATGACCGACGTTTGACCGAATGAAATGTATTTTTACCCCTATAGAACCCAGCATGTCGTACACTGCTGTCCAGTTAGTTACCATGAAGTTTGCCTAACTCTTTCCCCCTGATATAAGCATATTGGTTGACTGGGCGTAAAACACCAACTTACTTGGCTAACACTGAGGAAAATATGCAAAATCTTTCAGAAGGGCCGTTATTTCAAAATGGCTGCCATAGCGCTTAGCAACTTCAAATAGCCACAACTTCAATAATTGTGTTAAGTAAAGTAAGTAAACATGGTGCTTAACGTCCACAGAAACCATAAGGCGTATTAGGGACGGGGCAAAATAATTGTTACTACAGTCTTCATTTAAATACGGAAATCATCAGAAGGGGCTGCACAAAATGCGACTCAAGACTGGTTTTGTGGGAGAAGGTCACTGACTCTCAGATCAGCAACCCTATTGTTTGGAATAACCTCATGTACCTGAGCTTGGCACCTGTTCAAACAGACACACACCAAGCTCAACGTCCTTGAAGGCAGTCACGGGCTGTTGATCGTATTGTGTTCACTTTCCCACCTCTTTCGGAAGAAGAGCAAAACCGACAGCAGATCAAGGCGAAGGCAACTGGCCAAGAAACTACCTAAGTAAACATGGTGCTTAACGTCCACAGAAACCGTAAGACTTATTAGGGACGGAAAACTACCTCCCGCTACCCTTTTTTTATTGGGCCCACTTTCCCACACCCTTAAAAATAAAGTCCTGGCGACAAGGGGTTAAACCGCCGTTGGGGGTGGGGGACACATTGATGAGTTTTCATAATGGCTAGAGCAGCCATTGACTGGCCGCTCATCCGTGTCGTGTACAACTATGCTTAGCTTCAATCAACCGTGCGCTCCTATGCTGACAGACAGACACGACATGGGTTCGATCAATCAGCGCAAGCCGTTGGAGCGTGCGAGGATAAGAACAGAGATGTGTTTTTCCCTCCTGTGAGCCGGTTTGGCCTAGCGGTTAGGCGTTAGGTTGGTAAGCGGAAGGACCTCGGTTCGATTCCGTTTCGGCTCTCCTTTCTCTTCAAAAAGGTTGTGGTTTGTGGACACTGTCCTGTGATTTGTCCATCACTTCCTACTGAAACATTAAAATGGCTCTCATCGCTGCCCATCTTAATGCAGGAATCATTCTGGTGGTGACAGTGTAGCGATAGGTATATAATCTCCCTCTCAGTCCCCTCACCTCCATACCCCCTGACCTGTTTTATTCCGCGGGCACAAAAAGGGAATTTCTGTTAGCCGAAACTAATGCAGTAAGGAGATGAGTTCGAAAAAAGGAAGGTGAAAGGACCGGAAAGATCAGATTTGGAACTTGAAAGAAATACCTGGCAATGGGCAAAGCATGCGTGGCTATATATTTTGACCTACTCCAGGCTTTAAAGGGAGACCATTTGTCAGCTTTGAGCTCTCAAGAGACGGGGCCTTAATTTCTGCGTCTGAAGTACCCAACTACGGAACACATACAGCATAGAAGAGCACATACACAACTATTATGGGGGAAACATCAACACCTAGGTCATGTCCAGATCACTGAAAAGAATCTTACAGACACATGAAACTGGAGGGGGGGGGAACGCCCCAAAACAGAAAACATATTGTCACATAAAGCCTTCAAGAACAGACAGATGCACCAAACTGTGATATGAAAGGAGTAGGACTTTCTTCTGGCTTCTCTCCTCCTTCTTCTTCTTCTTCTTCTTCACTCTGTTTACGGCCTTTCCAGACCTAAGCATATTGATGCCTCGACAATCAATTACTTCCTCGTGTTTTTTCCCCACTTCGATCTATATACATAACAGTATGAACAAGATGACCAAGCGTATAATTATTAAAGAAACTGCTGAAGAGCAAACGCATGAAAATTATGAACACTAGTCGATGGTCGGATAATAATTATGATTACTTTTGATTGTAAATGGCAGAGTTGGCAGAGACGCTGTTTGGGGAAAATTGACCTGTAAAAATGCTAGCCTTGTTGACTATGTTATTGCGTCGCCATGTGTTTTTCCATGCATTTGTGACTTTTATGTTGGTGATTTTGATGAATGTTTATCTGATATTCACTGCCCTGTATTTGTAAAACTGAACAATGTTACTGATCGCCACAAAACAATCCAGAACGTAGATGTTAGTCAGTGTATGATGGGGTTTGCTAAACCTGTTTGGAGACCAGGAGCTGAGCGTGATTATTTAGCTGAAATTGACGAGGGAGGAGTAGAGGTAATTTATGATCGTATGCAAAAGTTGCTAGAAAACACCGACAGTATTAACCAATCTGATATCGACGACATAACGGATGGTATATATAGCTCAATGACAAATGCAGCTGTTAGACTTGATATGTACAAGAGCCAAGCCTATATGAGAGAGGATAAAGGCGAAAAAAAATCAAAATGAGCCAAGAAGACAGGACAGGACACTGTCTTGTGACTTTGTCCATCACTTCCTACTGAAACATTAAAATGGCTCTCATCGCTGCCCATCTTGATGCAGGAATCATTCTGGTGGTGACAGCGTAGCGATAGGTATATAATCTCCCTCTTCCCCCCTCCATACCCCCTCCCCCCCCCCCTCTCCTCGTCCCTAATAAGCCTTATGGTTTCTGTGGACGTTAAGCACCATGTTTACTTACTTTAAGACAGGAGACAAAAAATATATTAAAAAAAAGAACTTGGTTTGACGCGGAATGCAAGAAGAAAAGGGCCGGGTATCGAAAAGCTAAAGGTATGCATAAGAGTCATGCTAATTATTATACCAAAGGAGAGAGAGCACGTGCGCACAAAGAGTATAAACAAGTTCTAAACAGAAAAAGCCGAATGCACACGAAAGTGTTCCACGAGAGGATAAGATCATTGCGTTCTTCGGATCCACGTGCATACTGGAGAATCCTGAATAGCGATAACCGTCAAAAGAAGCATGATCTTTTTGTCAAAAGAACCATGATCTTTTTGTTGAGCATTTTGAGAAGCTGGGCAACATCCCCGAGGAAGAACTTCTTCATACAGTTGATAACGAAACGGATATATTTGTACACGATGATTTAGAAAATGATATTTCAGCGGACGAAGTTTTGAAATGTATTAAGAAGCTTAAAAATAATAAATCCTGTGGGTATGATGGTATATTTAATGAATCCCTAAAGACTTCTTCTTCTAAATTGCTAATTGCAGTTACTACGCTATTTAATATTGTACTGGAGACAGGTAAAATTCCACACGCTTGATCCATTGGCTATATTAGTCCTATTTATAAAGGAAAAGGTAAAGTATGACCCAGACAACTATAGGGTATAACTGTGCTGAGTTGTTTTGGAAAACTCTTTACTAGTGTGATAAAAGATTGAATTCATTCTTTTTCAGAAACCAGTGACATTCTTGGTAATGAAAAATCAGGTTTTAGGAAAGGGCATTCGACGATGGATCATGTTTTTGCTTTACATTGTGTTATTGATGTATATTTGCAGCGATTTTATTTTTATTTTGTGCGTTTATTGACTATAAAAAGGCCTTTGACAGTGTGCAGCGCGGATTGTTGTGGGGAAAACTGTTAAATTCTGGTGTGAATGGGAAGGTTCTACGTGTGATACGAGATATGTATGCTAAAGCAAAATCATGTGTGAAAACTAGGCATGGTCTGTGGCAGTCTTTTGTCTCAAACATCGGTCTGCGTCAGGGGGGAAATTTGTCGCCAATTTTGTTTTCGCTCTTTTTGAATGACTTGAAAGGTTTTCTTACGAGTAACAATGTTCAGGGCCTAAAACTACCATTTGTATTGGCCAAGGATGCGTGTCTTCAAGATATCGACAATTTTTTGTATTTGTTTCTATTGTTGTACGCGGATGACACAGTTGTACTAGCCGAATGTCCTGATGATTTGCAGAGAGCGTTAGATATGCTCAAAATATATTGTGAAGCCTGGGGTCTCGATATTAATGTTAGGAAAACCAAAGTCAGGATATTTTCAAGGGGGAAGATCTGAAAAATGCCGAAATTCAATTTTAATGAGGAAACTGTTAACGTTGTTTGGGATTATAAATATTTGGGAGTAAAATTTAACTATAATAACAAGTTTTAAAAGGCACAACAGTTACAGTTTTCACTTGAAAACAGGGCTATGTTCTCATTGTTAAGGAAATGTCGGCAGCTTAATTTGCCACTAGATATACAATTAGAACTTTTGAAAAATGTGTGCACCCAATCCTTTTGTATGGTTGTGAAATATGGGCGTGCGAGTAGATGGATGTAATCTCAAACCTACAAATTCTATTTTTAAAACTGATCTCAGGTGTCAAAGTTACAACCCCAACATGTATGGTGCTTGGGAAAGTTGGAAGATATCCGACAGAAATTGAAGCAAAATGCAGGATGTTAGGATTTTGGTATGGTTTGTGCAATACCTCTCACTCTGAATCGCCTAAGATTTCTAACCTAATGTTTCAGCTATGTTCAAAGTTGTTTTTATGCATGCGATTATAAACTCCCATGGCTTTTTGAAAGTGCATTCGTTATTAGATAGTTTAGGATTATCTTATATTTGGTCTAACCAAGTTCAATTCATCGAAAGTTTTAAGCGTATAGTGAAGCAAAGAGTAAGGGATCAATTTATACAAGAATGGCAAAGCAGAGTAGTAGAAAATAGTCTGTTGTAATTATCGTTTAATTAAAAAGAAAATTGCTTTGAGGAATATCTAACCTATCTCCCACCAACCCTAAGACAAAGAGTATTGAAATTTAGACTTAGTAACCACAGACTGCCAATCCAGCAAAGACGATCGTTAGGTATTCCAAGGGATGAAAGAATAGTACTGTTTGTGACAGTGGTGAGGTAGGAGATGAATTTCACTATTTGTTTAACTGTTCCAATGAAAATGTCAAAAGAAACCGTACTAAGTATGTTGATAAATATTATGCACATCATCCCAACGTGCCCAAATTCTGTAGCCTCATGAATATGACTTCAAAATCTAAGAATGTTAAGCTTGCTTAATTTATTTGTTGTATCTTTGAGTTATTTTGATTAACCCAATAGCGAAACACAACGAAAAAAGAAATATTAAATTTTTGCGCCTTAGCCTTACATATTTATAAGAACTCTGATTTGTGTTTGAGCATTTATGTTTGTCTTATATATAAAGTGTGGTAGTTATTTATTAGTAGTACTTATGTAATTGTTCGTAAGGAATGTCGTGTGCGAATGTAACTTCGCTTTCTAGCCCCCAGGGGCAAAAAGCTCAATAAAACCTTGAAACCTTAATAAAACTTTGTATGTTTAGCCCATGCCGAGAGAGAAAACAAACGTGTTCCGTTGCACGCGGTTCGACTACCTTGCCGCAGTACAGTGCTTCCGTTACTTATCTTGGGGATCGCAGATGTGTGTGAAATACCCCCCTCCCTCGCCCACACACCCCATCTCTCTGTCTGTCTGTCTGTCTGTCTGTCTGTCTGTCTGTCTGTCTGTCTGTCTGTCTCTCTCTCTCTCTCTCTCTCTCTCTCTCTCTCTCTCTCTCTCTCTCTCTCTCTCTCTCTTTCTCTCTCTCTCTCTCTCTCTCTCCTCTCTCTCTCTCTCCTTTCTTGTCTCTTCTCTCTCTTCTCTCTCTCTCTCTCTCTCTCTCTCTCTCTCTCTCTCTCTCTCTCTCTCTCTCTCTCTCTCTCTCTCTCTTCTCCTTGTGTGTCTGTCTGTCTGTCTGTCCTGTCTGTCTGTCTGTCTCTGTCTTTTCTCTCTGTCTCTTTTTCTGTCTCTCTGTCTCTGCTTCTCTCTCTCTCTCCCCTCTCTCTCTCTCTCTCTCTCTCTCTCTCTCTCTCCCCTCTCTCTCTCTCTCTCTCTCTCTCTCTCTTTAGCAGAAAAAATTGTGTTAAGAATCACGCACGTTCTGTTGACTGACCATAGAGCGGAACGTCTGTTGACTGTGGATCGTCCATAGCGATACAAAAATTGAGGACTTTACCACAAGCACATAATTTCTCTCCCCGCCCCTTTTGTTGTTGTTGTTGAGTGTGTGTGTGTGTGTGTGTGTGTCTTCGTTTTCTTTCCTCATCTGTTTGTCTGTTTCTTTTCATTTCTTTATTATTTCTGCTTTATTTGGTCCTTCCCCGTTGATTTTGTTTTAAACAGTTTCCGTTACCGTGACTGAATGCGACAGGTTGAAGAAACTGTAGCTATATTCGTTCCCGAAGGCAGTTATTGCGACACCTTCGCCCGGTCATCGTCTTCTTTTTTTTTTTCTTTTTTCTTTTTCTTCTTTGTGTTTTTTCTTTTCTTTTTCTTGTCTGACCGGTCTGGAGGTGGGGGAAGGGAAGAGAAGGGAGAGGTAAGGCCTCTAAGGGTCGGGGGGGGTTACGGGTGGGCTGGTGACTGGGTGGGTGGGTGCGGAGGGCGTCGGGAGGCGGGGGGGGTCAGCGAAAGGCCAATAGCACGGGCCTGTCTTCCACCGCTGTCCAACCCCCTGTGCTTCCAACGCACAAAAATTCTTGTGCCATGCAAAGAAAGCTCCTGTATCCCTCCCCACCCGACCCCCCAACCCCTCCACCCCCCAACAATCCGGTGCCTTTTCTCTCCGCTTCGTTGGGCGTGAAGGCCTGCTGAAAAGCTGACTATTGAGAAAGCTGGGAAATTGGCGTAAATGGGCCGAGAGCTCTGACGAGGGTCCAGCGGGTATATATATAAGCTCAAAAGGGTCGAGGGCAAGTGGTCATTGGAGAGCTCTTTTCGCCCGGACAAAGTTTTCGTTGCAAGCGTAGTTAGCTGATCGCCCATCGCCAAGATGAAGCTGTTCGTCGTTCTCGCCGTTTTTGTGGCTGTTGCCAACTGCCTGCCGAGGCACAAGAGGGTAAATCAACGTTTTGTTTGTTTGTTTGTTGATTGGTTGGTTGGTTGGTTTTTTGTTGGTTGCATTTTTTTTTTTTTCATTTTTTTTTTTTTCCTTCTTTTCTTTCTTTCTTTCTTTTAGGTTGTGGTTCAACCATAGGTCTTCTTCAACAGTTTTGGTTGCTTTTTTTTTTTTTTTTTTTTTTTTTTGGGGTTGTTTGTTTGTGGGTTCTTGTTTTTTGTGTGTGTTTTTTCATTGTTCTTGGTGGTAGTATTGTTGTTGTTGGGGTGCTTTGTGATTTGTCAGCTCCATTTTCAAAACTTTCACCTATTTTTTTGAAATAGTTGAAAAGTTTGTGACTGCATGAAATGTTACTGTTTTAATTGGGGGTACTGTTATCATTTATGCTTGTTATTTTGTTGTTGTTGTTGTTGTTGTTGTTGTTATTGTTTTAAAGGTTCTAAAGGTTGTTATTGTTTTTTAGACTTCTCAGATTCGATTCGAGTGCTTGAACGAGTGGGGGGAAAAACATGATCAGCAGTAATAATTTTGCGACTGAAAGTACCGTTCATACACACACACCCACACCCACGCACCCCCCCCCACACACACCACACAGCCGCATACACGCATGCACGGCGCACGCACACACCACGCACGCACGCACGCACCACACACACACAGCACGCACGACGCACGCCGCATACGCAGCGCAGCACACACACACGCACACCACACACACACACACACACACACACACACACACACACACACACACACACACACACACACACACACACACACACATATACACACACACGGTGGTATCCGTTCCACCCCCGTGTTACCGCAGTAGCACATAAAAGACACCGGTCATTCTGCCAAAAGTGCAGGTGGCAGGTTACAGCTAAACATGCATGCACTTACGTGTTTGACTTTGCATGAAGTGACATGGTGCATGGTTGTATGGTGTACACCGAACTCGCCGAGATGGCAGCAGTTTCATGTGGCACCAGCCATGCCAACGCTGTAAGTACACCACTTCGGTGGATATTCAAAATCACGCTATAAAAAGCTATTCACTCATGTAGAATCACAGTGAGCCGGTTTGGCCTAGCGGTAAGGCGTTAGGCTGGTAAGCGGAAAGACCTCGGTTCAATACCGCTTCGGCTCTCCTTTCTCTTCAAAAAGGTTGTGGTTTGGGACACTGTCTTGTGAATTTGTCCATCATTTCACTGAAACTTAAAAATGGCTCTCATCGCTGCCCATTTTAAAATCAGGAATCATTCTGGTGGTGACAGTGTGCGAAGGTATAAAATCCCCCTTTTCCCCCCCCCACCTCCAACCCCCCCCCCCCCCCCCCCTTCCCCCCAAACCCCCGTCCCTAATAACCCCGTATGGTTTTTGGGACATTAAGCACCATGTTTCTTTCCCTTCTTAAATCACTGCGAGCGCAGTGAGTCTGCTTGAGAGCGGAGAGTAGCGCTATATAAAAGCGATCAACAACAACAACGACAATAACAACATCAACAACAACAACAACAACAACACACACACGCGCGCGCGCGCGCGTGCGCACTATGCAACGTGTGCTGTCCTGATGTTGTTCAACCAGTCCTATCCAATTGTGTATTTTCTTTTCGGTAGAGTCCTGGGGACTCCGGTAAAGATGAACAGTCTGGTAAGTACTTATTCTATTTCTATTTAATTGGCATGTCACTAATACATAAATCTGATCGATTCTCTGTCTTACTGGCTCAAGCTTAAATATAGAGAGAGATATATTCTTTTGTGTTTTTCGTCGCTTTGATCGACATAGTTCTCTGTCTGTCTGTCTGTCTGTCTGTCTGTCTGTCTGTCTGTCTCTGTCTCTGTCTCTGTCTTTCTCTGTCCCCTCCCCCTTTTCTCTCTCTCTCTCCTCTTTTCTCTCTCTCTCCCCCTCTCTTTTCTCTCTCTCTCTCTATATATATATATATATAATATTTAATATATATTTTTTTTTTATATATATATATATATATATATTATTATATAATATAATATAAAGGGGGAAAGAGATTACACTCAGAGTGTAAACCCCCCGCAAATGTGCTTGGATTTCCCCCATTTTTTCTCAAAGTGTTTGGTTTTTCCCCCATACCTTGATGTGTTTTGTTTTTCCCTTTTCCTCATGTGCTTTTTTTTTCACATACCTTGATGTGTTTTTTTTTTTCCTTTACCTCATGTGCTTTGTTTTTCACATACCTTGATTGTTTTTTTTTTCCTTTACCTCAATGTGCTTTGTTTTTCCAACCCTTTTTGTTTGTTTTCCTTTACCTCAGTGGCTTTGTTTTTCACATACCTTGATGTGTTTTGTTTTCCTTTACCTCATGTGCTTTGTTTTTCACATACCTTGATGTGTTTTGTTTTCCTTTACCTCAGTGTGCTTTGTTTTTCACATACCTTGATGTGTTTTGTTTTCCTTTACCTCAATGTGCTTTGTTTTTCACATACCTTGATGTGTTTTGTTTTCCTTTACCTCAGTGTGCTTTGTTTTTCACATACCTTGATGTGTTTTGTTTTCCTTTACCTCAGTGTGCTTTGTTTTTCACATACCTTAATGTGCTTTGTTTTCCTTTACCTCAATGTTTTGTGTGTGTTCTCCCACCCACCCACCCCACTCTTGCTGACATAATTGTGTTCCTTACATGATAATTGTAAAATCAGTCTAATAGGTAAATAAATGCATAAAAGATCCAACGGACAATAACGTTGCACATAATTATCACATTTAAATTTGGCCGTCACTCACCTTGCTTTGTGCCACATTCTGCAGCCCTGACCGTGGATGAATACAGAAATGAGATGCAAGATCTGGTGAATCACGTCCGAGACACGAAGCAGCATGTGGAGGAATTCGGGGAGGTCGCCAGGAAAGCTTTGGAAGCTACTGACGAGTCAGGCGAGTGTCCAAAACGTCGACTTGCTGGAGAAATCAATGTTCCGTTTCGTTTAAATCTGTTATAGTTCTACCTTCATTTTGGTTTATTTTGCTGTTTGTTTGTTTGTTTTGTTGTGTTTTGTTTTGTTTTGATTCACTTGCTCTCTTTTCTCTTTTGTCCCTCCTTCCCCCTCTACTTTGCTATCAATTTTGGTTGTTGCTGTGTGTGTGTGTGTGTGTGTGTGTGTGTGTGTGTGTGTGTGTGTGTGTGTGTGTGTGTGTGTGTGTGTGTGTGTGTGTGTGTGTGTGTGTGTGTGTGTGTGAAGGGGGGCTTGATTTGTTATTGTTGTTGTTATTTTATTTGGTTTTTGTGTTGTTGCAGTTTCATTTTTTT
>JABMCL010001226.1:647500-672500 GCA_018857735.1 Alviniconcha marisindica
TGTGTGTGTGTGTGTGTTTGTATGTGTCTGTGTGTGTGTGTGTGGTGCGTGGTGTGCGTGTGTGACAGTGTGTGCGTGTGTGGTGTATGTGTGTGTGTGTGTGTGTGTGTGTGTGTGTGTGTGTGTGTGTGTGTGTGTGTGTGTGTGTGTGTGGTGTGTGTGTGTGTGTGTGTGAGTGTGTGTGTGTTTGCGCGCGCGTGTGTGTATGAGTGCGTGCGCTAGTGTGTGTGTTTGTATGAGAGAGAGAGAGACAGACAGACAGACACAGAGACAGACAGAGACAGACAGACAGAGATTAGTGATGATGGTTAAATTTGGATGAAGACGGCAACTATGTGTATACTCTATTTCGCATGGATAAAGAAGATTCAAGCAGTGCGAAATCTGCTCTGCTCAAAACTGTCCCAGATGACTCACAAACACGCAACAGGCTGTATTAAATACAGCAAAGCGGTTAACTATGCTAATCTTCAGTGGCCACCAGTACAATAAAATCATATTAAATCATTGCAACTTGAACTAAAACAGAACGTAGGAGAGAGAGAGAATACGAGAATGCCAAAGTGTTTACGTACGCCTTTTTACACATTGCAACAGAAACAAGGGAGACAAATTTAATATTGGGCAAAGAGCAACATTATCATAAACGATTTTCAGCGAGAGAGAGAGAGAGAGAGAGAGAGAGAGAAGAGAGAGAGAGAGAGAGAGAGAGAGAGTGATGATGATGACGATGATGATGATGATATTTTATTACACAAGGATAAAGATATAAGAACAAGTCGGCTTTTTATACATCTCTCCCAGATAACAAAAACAGAAACAATAGAGCCGAATATAATACAAATAATGGTGGTAATACAAAATACAAAGAATTATAAGTCAAGTCAAGGACTTTATTTCAGAAACGCCAATGGGGGTGCATGAAACATCAATGAAGGAATGTCTGAAAAATTTCGTAAAAATTTCGTAATGGAAAGAAACACGGAAAGAAACAAAAAATGCAAATGCATACGACGAAAGGAAACTCTACTTTCAGCTTTTGATGGAAATCAATCACATGCTAATGCGACCACACAAAAAAAGCAACAACTAAAAAACGAAAATGCTTCAGGATTTGAAATTTCACACTTGTATCGGTCGTTTTTTCAAGCGACATCATAGCAGTGAAAGGGTTAAATTTTCATTGATTCTCTGTGATTGACGGCGCCCAGGGGGACCACCAAAAAAAAGCAACAACTAAAAAACTAAAATGCTTCAGGATTTGAAATTTCACACTTGTATCGGTCGTTTTTTCAAGCGACATCATAGCAGTGAAAGGGTTAAATTTTCATTGATTCTCTGTGATTGACGGCGCCCAGGGGGACCACCAAAAAAAAGCAACAACTAAAAAACTAAAATGCTTCAGGATTTGAAATTTCACACTTGTATCGGTCGTTTTTTCAAGCGACATCATAGCAGTGAAAGGGTTAAATTTTCATTGATTCTCTGTGATTGACGGCGCCCAGGGGGACACCCCCGAAGCACGAGCGGACCTCATAAAGAAATTTGCTCAGGCTCTGTCGCTGGACCTCAAGTGCTTCCGTGATGCGTTCATAAAGACTGAACAACTCGAACTGGACCTGAGCTCTGGTAAGAATGAAGACTGCATCCATGCTGTGCTTGAATGCATGCAGTCAGCGCTGGTTGTGATCTGCTTCCTTTGGCGCATCATCGTTCCCGCTTTCTGTTGTGTCTTCCTCCTCTTTCAATCCGCCTCGTATCATTCATTCTTCCTGCTTTCTGTTGTGTCTCCTCCTTTTTCTCTTCGACTTCTCTTTCTCTCCGCCCCTTATCATTCATTCTTCCCGCTTTCTGTTGTGTCTCCGCCTCTTTCTCTTCGACTTCTCTTTTTCTCCGCCTCGTATCATTCATTCTTCCCTTTTTTTGTTGTGTTTCCGCTTCTTTCTCTTCTCTTTCTCTCCGCCTCTTATCATTCATTCTTCCCTTTTTTTGTTGTGTCTCCGCTTCTTTCTGTTCTCTTTTTCTCCGCCTCGTATCATTCATTCTTCCCTTTTTTTGTTGTGTTTCCGCTTCTTTCTCTTCTCTTTCTCTCCGCCTCTTATCATTCATTCTTCCTGCTTTCTGTTGTGTCTCCTCCTCTTTCTCTTCGACTTCTCTTTCTCTCCGCCTCTTATCATTCATTCTTCCTGCCTTCTGTTGTGTCTCCTCCTCTTTCTCTTCGATTTCTCTTTCTCTCCGCCCCTTATCATTCATTCTTCCCGCTTTCTGTTGTGTCTCCGCCTCTTTCTCTTCGACTTCTCTTTTTCTCCGCCTCTTATCGTTCATTCTTCCTGCTTTCTGTTGTGTCTCCTCCTCTTTCTCTTCTCTTTCTCTCCGCCTCTTATCATTCATTCTTCCTGCTTTCTGTTGTGTCTCCTCCTCTTTCTCTTCGACTTCTCTTTCTCTCCGCTTCTTATCATTCATTCTTCCTGCTTTCTGTAGTGTCTCCGCCTCTTTCTCTTCTCTTTTTCTCCGTCTCGTATCATTCATTCTTCCTGCTTTCTGTTGTGTCTCCACCTCTTTCTCTTCTCTTTCTCTCCGCCTCTTCTCATTCATTCTTCCTGCTTTCTGTTGTGTCTCCTCCTCTTTCTCTTCGATTTCTCTTTCTCTCCGCCCCTTATCATTCATTCTTCCCGCTTTCTGTTGTGTCTCCTCCTCTTTCTCTTCGACTTCTCTTTCTCTTCGCCTCTTATCATTCATTCTTCCCGCTTTCTGTTGTGTCTCCGCCTCTTTCTCTTCGACTTCTCTCCGCCTCTTATCATTCATTCTTCCTGCTTTCTGTTGTGTCTCCTCCTCTTTCTCTTCTCTTTTTCTCCGCCTCGTATCATTCATTCTTCCCTTTTTTTGTTGTGTCTCCGCTTCTTTCTCTTCTCTTTCTCTCCGCCTCTTAACATTCATTTTTCCTGCTTTCTGTTGTGTCTCCTCCTCTTTCTCTTCGACTTCTCTTTCTCTTCTCCTCTTATCATTCATTCTTCCCGCTTTCTGTTGTGTCTCCGCCTCTTTCTCTTCGACTTCTCTCCGCCTCTTATCATTCATTCTTCCTGCTTTCTGTTGTGTCTCCGCCTCTTTCTCTTCGACTTCTCTCCGCCTCTTATCATTCATTCTTCCTGCTTTCTGTTGTGTCTCCTCCTCTTTCTCTTCGATTTCTCTTTCTCTCCGCCCCTTATCATTCATTCTTCCTGCTTTCTGTAGTGTCTCCGCCTCTTTCTCTTCTCTTTTTCTCCGTCTCGTATCATTCATTCTTCCTGCTTTCTGTTGTGTCTCCACCTCTTTCTCTTCTCTTTCTCTCCGCCTCTTCTCATTCATTCTTCCTGCTTTCTGTTGTGTCTCCTCCTCTTTCTCTTCGATTTCTCTTTCTCTCCGCCCCTTATCATTCATTCTTCCCGCTTTCTGTTGTGTCTCCTCCTCTTTCTCTTCGACTTCTCTTTCTCTTCTCCTCTTATCATTCATTCTTCCCGCTTTCTGTTGTGTCTCCGCCTCTTTCTCTTCGACTTCTCTCCGCCTCTTATCATTCATTCTTCCTGCTTTCTGTTGTGTCTCCGCCTCTTTCTCTTCTCTTTTTCTCCGCCTCGTATCATTCATTCTTCCCTTTTTTTGTTGTGTCTCCGCTTCTTTCTCTTCTCTTTCTCTCCGCCTCGTATCATTCATTTTTCCTGCTTTCTGTTGTGTCTCCTCCTCTTTCTCTTCGACTTCTCTTTCTCTTCTCCTCTTATCATTCATTCTTCCCGCTTTCTGTTGTGTCTCCGCCTCTTTCTCTTCGACTTCTCTCCGCCTCTTATCATTCATTCTTCCTGCTTTCTGTTGTGTCTCCTCCTCTTTCTCTACCTGGCTTCGACCATACGAGCTATAAATGAGTTGTTCTAGGAATGCTGTAACATTGCTGATAGAATGGTTGTTGTTGTTGTTGTTGTTGTTGATGTTGTGAAAAAGCTTTCATGCTTAACCTTGCTATATGTTGGCTGGTGGTGGTCGTGGGTGGTGGTGGACGTCGTCGTCGTCGTGTTGTTGTTGTTGTTGTGTTGTTGTTGCTGTTGTTGTTGTTGTTGTTGTTGTTGTTGTTGTTAAAAGACATTGATTCTTAACCTCTATGCATGTTTTCCGTTGTTGTTGTTGTTAAAAGGCATTCATTCTGAACTTTCTGCGAGTTTTGTGTTGTTGTTGTTGTTATTAAAAGGCGTTCATTCTGAAACTTTCTCTGTGTTTTCTGTTGTTGTTGTAGTTGTCGTTGTTGTTTCTGTTGTTAAAAGACGTTCATTCTGAACTTTCTGCATTTTGTTGTTGTTGTTTAAAGGCGTTTATTCTGATCATTTCTGTTTTGTTTTGTTTTGTTCGTTGTTGTTGTTGTTGTTGTTGTTGTTGTTGTTGTTGTTGTTTGTTTGTGTTGTGTTGTTGTTGTTTTGTTGTTTTGTTGTTGTTGTGGTTGTTTAAAAAAAGCTTTCATTCTGAAGCTTTCTGCATGTTTGGTTGTTGTTAACGCTCAGTCTTCAGTGGATGTGTTTTTCAGTCACGCTCACCCACAAACGTGCAATAGACAACGTGCTCAACGCCTTCCTCGACCTGCACGTCTATCGTAAGCTCAACATCCGGCTTTTGGCTGCTGTCCAGGAAAGCCTCTTGAAGCTGTTCCCCGAAAACAGTACGTTCCTGTCGCGCGCGCGCGCGCGCACGGGTGTGTGTGTGTGTGTGTGTGTGTGTGTGTGTGTGTGTGTGTGTGTGTGTGTGTGTGTGTGTGTGTGTGTGTGTGTGTGTGTGTGTGTGTGTTTTGTGTGTGTGTGTGTGTGTGTGTGTGTGTGTGTGTGTGTGTGTGTGTGTGTGTGTGTGTGGTGTGTGTGTGTGTGTGTGTTGTGTGTGTTGTGTGTGTGTGTGTTGTGTGTGTGTGTGTGTTTCGTGTGTGTGTGTGTGTGTGTGTGTGTGTGTGTGTGTGTGTGTGTGTGTGTGTGTGTGTGTGTGTGTGGTGTGTGTGTGTGTGTGTTGTGTGTGTGTGTGTGTGTGTTGTGTGTGTGTGTGTGTGTGTGTGTGTGTGTGTGGAGCGCCTCGGCTCCAGATGAGCCCTAAACCCCTCACAAAGGCAACTAAAACACCTCATACAATGATTGCTACTAGTATTCAAATCAAGTCAAGTCAAATCAAGTCATAAACCTTTTTAATTTTATTCCATTCAAATAAAAGCGTCAGGGGGCCAGAGAGAGAGAGAGAGAGAGAGAGAGAGAAGAGAGAGAGAGAGAGAGAGAGAGAGAGAGAGAGAGAGAGAGAGAGAGAAACAACAAAGAAACAACAACGAAACAACAAAGAAATAAAAATCTACATGTATAAGAGCAAAAGAGCGCGCAATGCGTACTAATGTCACAAACATTATTTATTCCATTCAAAGGATCTAGAAAGACGTGGGTGCCAACACGAATAACAAACAACAAAGAAATAAACATCTACATGTTACAAAGAGTACACAATACATACTAATACAGCAAACATTATTTAAATAAAATACATATAATTATCGCTTATGGAAATGCGGCGTACATTAAACAGTATCACACACATATTATTGGTATATAATGCACTAATAAGCACAGAGAGAGAGAGAGAGAGAGAGAGAGAGAGAGAGAGAGAGAGAGAGAGAGAGAGAGAGAGAGAGAGAGAGAGAGATTGACTGATTGATTGAACTTTATTACACAAGGATAAAGGTTTAGGCATGAATGCCTGTCGTTCAACCTGTCCTTGGAACAGTTACAAACACTTATATATATATATAATATATGATCATAGTGGGAAAATCAATGCCAATCGATAATTATGAACAATACAAAAGAGTAATAAATCAATCATTGGGAGATTATACATGCATACATATGTATATATATATATATGCATGTATAATCTCCCAGTGATTTGTTGTTGTTGTTTTTATTTGTTATAATCAGTGTATTTTTTATAATGCTATGAACATATGCATATTCTGTCTAGTATATTTCCGCGAATAAACAACATATATATATATTCACATTAGAAACCAAGAAATTGTTTTATTTTTATTTTTATTTTTTGGTGTGTGTGTGTGTGTGTGGTTATTTATAACAATCTGCTTCAGATCCATTTATAAAGTTGTGTTTTGAAGCTTGTACGTGAATTGCATGATTTTATTTTATTTAGGATGGCATTCCACAAGAATGCTCCTGAAAATGAGAAACTAGTTTTAAAAAGGTCTATTCTTGGTTTGGGCAGTTATGTATCTTGATGTGGCGTGAATGTTGGAACAGATAAAAAGCTGTTTAAGGTACGTAGATGCAAGATTTTTGTATGCTTTGAATACTAACACTGCCTTATTACTAACATAAGCTTTTCTTTGAGTGGAAGTATTCCCAAGTACCGTAGCTTTGTATCGGTTGATAAAGAGGAATCAGATATCATCAATTTTGCAGCTCTTCTGTGAAGAGAATTAAGTTTGTTAAATAAGATATCACTACAGCCGTCCCAGACAGTTGATGCATAAGTTAGGTGAGAGGAAATATGAGCATGGTAAAGCAGCTTGCGCCCAGGAGTGTCCACAATGTGTCCGAGCCGTGACAACAGATAAAGATTTTCTGAAACTATTTTACATGTGCCAGTAATGTGTGGTCGCCAGCTAAATTCATCATCAATAATAACGCCAAGGTGCCGGTGCTCATGAACTTGTTCAACACGACTGTCTTTAAGACTAAGACCAAGGTGAAGAGAGGGGGTGGGGGGGAGGGGGGACAGACAGACAGACAGACAGATAGATAGATAGATAGATAGATAGATAGATAGATAGATAGATAGATAGATAGATAATGACCAAGGCAGCAGTAGTTACGTCCCTTTCCCACCTCCTTGACCATAGTTTGTTGACGGTAAAGTTCAGATGTGTGCAAAACTGTGTGTCTATGGGTCACTAACTGCACCACGGGCACCCGACTTCGGTTAACATCCGTTAATGTCGTTATGCAGAGGTGGTGCCAAGTACAGTTAATTACTATGCTAAATGCTGATACTTGTGTTGTGGAGTACACTTGCGAACATTTCCTTTGCTACCCCTACATGTTCAATACTGATGAAGTGTCCAGAGATTTCTCAACGAACACATCAGGAAGACTGCTACTTAGGCACAGAGAGAGAGAGAGAGAGAGAGAGAGAGAGAGAGAGAGAGAGAGAGAGAGAGAGAGAGAACTCGAAAATTGAAGGATAGTAGCGTTAGGTCCATTTTGGACCTATCCAACATCCAGTCCTTGGTATACTACAAATAGATATATAGACATATCGAAATGTAAGGGAAAACACAAGGATGTAATTGATTGTTGAGGCATGCCATCTAGGTACAGAAGACTTTAAAACAGCAGATTAGTCAGATCCGAATGACTGAAGGTAAAGAGCGGAAAAGCCTATTCCCTTAATTCATAAATAGCCTGCTGGGTGCATCAGTCTCTCCCACGGCTAAGCAGGCACGAGGCAGTTTAAACTTAGCTTCATGTGCCGAGAGCTTTCGCAATGGTTGTTTATAATAATAATAAATAATTCTTATAAAGCGCTATTCTTTAACCAGAGTTAAACTCACTGCGCTGTACAAACATCATATCACAAAAACCACATTAACATACATTTCAGCAAACAAAACCTTAATTATTGTAGCTTTGATTACCATTATCGCCTATCGAACAATACACACACACACACACACACACACACACAATGACATGCGCACACCAGTCTCCGCTCGTCCACTCATACGACAATTAACAAAATATTAATGATCTCAAACAACAATTTGCCTAAATCTCTCATGCTCTCTCCCTCCCGCCTTCCCTCCCCCCTCTCCCTATCCATATGCATCCATCTACATTCAACTGCCACACACAGACACACCTTTCTTCAGATTCTACAGGAAGGCCTGGGCAAACAAAAAGGTTTTTAGCGCGATTTGAATTGAGACAGTGTTGGTACATTTCTTAGAGTGGCCGGCAGAGAATTCCAGAGAGATGGTGCCATGAAACTGAAAGAACGTTGTCCAGACGATGTGAGATTTCGCTTTGGAATTTTTAGCAGCTTTTCATTAGAAGATCGAGGAGAGCGAGACGGTTCATAAGCGCAGAGAGATGAAGAAAGATAAGGAGGTAAACACGTGTAAGGAACTGATGCACCGAATATATAAAACTTGATCTTGCAACTTTTCTTTCTCAAAATAAATACATCAAAGGAAAAAAAAATCACTGCTAGCGTTCTTCCAAGCTCTGGACAAGAAAACAGCAGCTCTACCCAAAAAAAAGAAGAAGAACAAAAAGAAGGTATTTCGCTTCTCATCTCATTTTTCGTCTTTTTTACCCGTTTAACTGTTGTTTAAGTGTCGTTTTGTAGCTTGGCAAAGGGAATTACCCCGAAAATTTGCAGATTGTGTGTCTGTGTCATAATAAATAAGCGTTCTGTTCACATCAAAGGGTGGCCGATTGGCTGTGAGTGGTTTTTCGTTTGTTTGTTTTTGTTGTTGTTGTTGTTTTCCCTTGTAAGTCGTAGCGCCTGTTCTATTGTTGCGCTCAGGGTACTAAGCACGGACCATTCTAAGACAGCTGGGTCACAGAGGCCGGGTCACGAGATCGAAAACGAGGCCGGGGTGTGCAAAAAATGGCGAGAGAGAGTAGAGATTATGTTGTCTGCACCGTCGCTTATAATGACGCTCCCAAGCCTCGCTTTCTATCTCGGTTATCTCGGTAGCCTCATCTCGGGAGTGGTACATGAAAACACTTCAAGAAACGTTCCAGAAAGGAGAAAGAAAAAAATTAAACGCCTATCTGTGGATTAGACGTGCTATTTATTGCTCTCGCTCTGAATCACGACGCCACTCTTTCAGCTATGCCCGGGACTTTCACCACTAAAGCAGTTGAAAAACGCTTGCATCACAATATATGCCTTACCGTTAACTTTGACCACGCGATTTATTTATTTTTAAATATTTTTTTTTTATCCCAAAGCAATGTTTGTTTATTTTAAGTGAATGTTGTGTGCCTATGAATTTCCGTGTTCCCATGTGAGTCATGATGCCAGTTTTTCTCAGTCTTCCAGGCATTTGGAACACACCACAACTGAAGCCGGATAAGCACATTTTCATTTTTTCAGCGTTTAACTGTTATTTAACTGTTGTTTCGCTGCTCGGAAGAGGGGCTCAACCCGAAAATTTGCCCGTTTTGCATTGTCCTATTCAGTGAGGGCTCTTTTTAACCTTTTACGTGTTCAGATCCTGTTGTGTTCAGGACTTTCACCACGAAAACACTTGTACTCCATTGACATCTGAGTGTTCATTTTTAAACTTGATTAAATTACCTTTGTTCCCGACATGCTGTATTTTAACCGGGTGCTGGGTGCCTGTGATATTTCAGTCAATGTCGTTTTAAATGTGAGTAATGACGTCACAGTCTTAATGATGTGCTCAGGGCTTCCACCATGAAAACACTTGCAAGACATTGACATTACAACAATATGTCGGCAAGACTTGCATTCGAAACAAATATTTTAACTGAGTGTTGGGTGCCTGTGGATTTCATTTGGGGACATTTTCCATGTGAGTGTTGTGATAATAATAGTAGTAGTAGATAACGTTTATATAGTGCTATTCTCTGATCTACATAAACTCACTGCGCTTTACAATACATTACCATGTAATACGCTGAAATCACAATTCCATTCCATTGATTTTATTTCAAACAGTTACGTTTCAAACAGGTGTTTGGGTGCCTATGGTTTTTATTTGGGGTTATTTTCCATGTGAACAACTGCTTCTGTCGTGTTCAGGGCTTTCGCCGGGAAAACACTTGCAAAGCGTTGACACTGCAATGTCTTTAACTCTTTCACTGCCATGCTTGCCGCGCTGTCACTCTGAAAGCGACCTATAAAAGTGCCAAATTTGAAATCGTTAAGGCATAGTTCAGGAGCTGTGTGAGAGTCGAGGTGGCCGTCCTGGGCTGTCCGTCCCAACGAGCCTTCTGGTTTCCCTGGACGTAAAGCTATATTGAACCATGCTTCGGCATTGGTCTCAGCTTGTCCCTAATATGTCAACCGACATCTGAGGACATTAAGCAACACTACCTACCTACCTATCGTTAAGGCCTTTTTACCCCTTCGCGTGAGCACGTGAAAGGATTTCTATCAAAATACACAGTACTGAAAGTAGTTTTGTTACAGGCCCATCAAATATACTGCTTTGCAAGCGTGTATGTGTGCACTTTTCAGGCTGGAAATTTTACGGGCTGGGGCAGTAAAGGAGTTAAAATTGCTGGCGCCTTATATAGCATTAGGAGCAATAACTTATTACACACATACACACATAATAAGTTATAGCTTATATAGCAGACAGACGATATTTTAAACGGGTGGTCCGTGCTCGTGGATTTTATTTGGGGTCTTTTTGTCTGTGTGTATAATACTACTACAGTCTTTTAACCTGTGCTCAGGGCTATCACCATGGAAACGCTTGCAATGGCACGTAAGCACGTAAAAGACCCCGGCCATTCTGCCAAAGTGCAGGTGGCAGCGAGGTTATAGCTCAAACGCACATGTACCCTCATATGTGGCTTTGAATGAAGTGACTCTTAACTAGTGCATGGCTGTATGGTGCACACAGAATGTGCGCTGCAACGTCAGAAGTTGCACGTGGCACCAGCCATGTAACAACCAAATAGCGCCGTATATTGGAGAATATTCAAAAACGCCCTATAAAAGGCTATAGTGTCACTCATTCAGTCACATGCGACAAGAGCGCGGTGAGTATGTTCGAGAGCAGAGAATAGTGCTATATAAAAACGAGCCATTAATTAATTACACTGATGTGACAATATGCCTCTAAAACCTGATCGGATGACTTTTATTCTACACAAAGTAAATTATAATCATGTCTTGGGTGTCTATGGGATTGATTTAAAGTCATTTTCAATGTATGTCTTTCTGCTGTGCCCAGGACCTTCACCTTGAAAACACTTGAAATCAACTGGCATCACAATAATATTTCTGGCTCTAAAACATTATTCCATGGCTTTGACTCCAAACAAAGTGTATTCTAATCGGATGACGTGTGTGGGTCTCATTTCGGTTCATTTTCTCTTTGAGTCTTTCTGCTGTGCTCGCGGCTTTCATAGTGAAAACACTGGCAATACATTAATATAGCAATATATCTTACGACTGGGTTACATGACACAGTTTCCAAACAAATGATGTTTAAATGGGGGTCAGGTGCCTGAGGATTTTGTCTGGGGTCGTTTTCCATGTCGGCAATGACGTCATCGTCTTTCTGCTCTGCTAAATTTAGTTACCATGAAATCATCTGAAATACTTTTAATTGACGTCGTGGCAGCAGGCGAAGCACACGAGGCTGACCTACTCCAGACTTCAACAGAGAGGATCGTTAAGGCGAAGCACGCGAGGCTATAATCTGACCTACTCCACACTTCAAGAGAGAGGACCTTTGACGGCTAAAAAACCCCAAAAGAAACAACAAAAAGAACAACAGCGTTACATACTAAGATATATACTGCAAACGGAAATTGAAACTGGAGTAAAGCGCCTGTGGCCTCAAAAAAAATAAAAAAATAAAAATGGTATCGTTTTCTCTGCGAGTGATGACGTGCAGCCCGTACCTTGTGCTCAGGGTTGTCATCGTGGTCACACCACACGGTGACATCACCTTTCAGAGCCACGTTACCCTAGAAGAGAAAAAAATAACAAATCTGTGTCAGACTTCTCTTCTATTTTCAGTGTTTTTGTTTGTCTGTTTATTTGTTTGTTTGTTTTCAAATTCAAATTCAAAATTCAATATTCAAATTCAAATTCAAAATTTAAATTAAAAACAACAACTTTGTTTGTTTGTTTGTTTGTTTGTTTGTTTGTTTGTTTGTTTGTTTGTTTGTTTTGTTTGTTTTCAAATTCAAACTCAAATTCAAATTAAAAATTAAAATTAAAAACAACAACTTTGTTTGTTTGTTTGTTTTCAAATTCAAATTCAAAATTAAAATTAAAATTCAAAATTCAAATCCAAATTAAAAACAACAACTTTGTTTGTTTGTTTGTTTTCAAATTCAAATTCAAATTCAAAATTCAAATTCAAATTCAAAATTCAAATTCAAATTCAAAACAACAACTTTGTTTGTTTGTTTGTTTTCAAATTCAAATTCAAAATTCAAATTCAAATTCAAAATTCAAATTCAAATTAAAACAACAACTGTGTTTGTTTGTTTGTTTGTTTGTTGTTGTGTGTGTTTTTAGTGTCTGTTCTCCGTCCGAAAACGCATAGATACCATCTTCATCTGAACTGAACTGAACTGAACTGACCTAGTTGTTGTTGTTGTTGTGGTTGTTTTTGTTGTTATTTTCTTGTTCCTCCGTTTCTTCGTTGGTCAAACTTTTGTTGTTTATTTTTGTTTTGTGTGCTTGGTTTAGTTACATCAGTCTGAGATACACCCATTTGTCAAGATCCACAATTTCTCACTTTTTTAAATGACACTTGCCGGTGATCGTGTAGTGGGACAGAGGCACATAATTTACAACAAAATAAATACATTCAAGAAAACAAAAGACAAAGGCATTGAAATCGTCATATTTCTTGCGAAATGCGTTGGTATCTCTGGCAGAACAGTCAATTTAGTTGCATACGAATACGCGTATTCTGATCACAGTGATATAAGTAAGCCTGAATGACACACAAAGGGGGCGGGGATAGCTCAGTGGTTAGAGCGCCGGACTCGTGATTGAAAGGTCGCGGGTTCGAATCCCTGCAGGAGCGGCGGGAGAATTTTCTTCTCCAGGGTCGACTTTCTGTGTTGACTCTTATTTCGGTATCCGTTCCACCCCCGTGTTACCGCAGTAGCACGTAAAAGATCCCGGTCATCCTAAACACGCATACACCTTACGTATGTGGCTTTGCATGAAGTGACATGGAGCATGGTTGTATGGTGTACACAGACCTTGCGCCGAGACGGCAGCAGTTTCATGTGGCACCAGCCATGCCAGCGCTGTAAGTACACCACTTCGGTGGATATTTAAAAAAACGCGCTATAAAAAGCTAGTCTCTCATGTAGAATTACAGTGAGTCTGCTTAAGAGAGCGGAGAATAGCGCTATATAAGCGATCATCAATCAATCAATCAAACACATCCTAGCACACAAAACTTAAGTTTCCACTGGTTGTAGACACTAAGAAGAAGAAGAAGAAGTTGGTGTTTTACGCCCAGTCAACCATTGCGGTTATATCAGGGCTAAACCAGGGCTATCACCACTAAACCAGGGTGTTAATTAAGTTTAGTCACATACTACTACAAGTGTTAAATATCATCACCATAAAGATTACTAGAGCACCCTATCTCGTATCGTGACTACAGTGATAGTAGTAGGCTTAAATGCCACACCTCAGGCTACGCAAATCTTGACGTTTCTCAGTGGTGGAAGTCGTAGACGTAAATCAGTAAGTATAAGTACATGGAATCGGTTTCTAACGCCCAGTCCACCTCGTAGGTCATACATATCAGGACGATTAGGGATGACCGATATCTGCAAATGATCAACAATATGCTTGCAGTGGAACCTGTCATAGACTGAAAGACCACCCTGGGGAGATCGAGGCCGCCCCCTCTCCGGAACCACCCAAGTGAGACCGAGGCTAAGCTATGTCAAGAGCGAACATAAAGGCCACGTACCCCTTATCAACTGAGCATAATGCATTTTCTCAGAAACCTTCGTATTTTCACGTACGGGAACCTGTTGCTTGAATTTTACATCAGATTTAAAAGACGATGTTTCACCGCACCGGTTACAAACAACATTACAGGTTCTTGTTACCTTCTTCGGGTCCAGTGCAGCGCCGTTCAGTTTCCCAGGAAACGGCGGTCGACGGTGCCCAGTATGGTCTTGCCGCAGACTGCACAGTCTTCCATGAGGTCAGCACAAGTTGTGCACGTGATCTGATGACTGCACGGCAGGAAGATGACGTCACGCGGTCGCTGGTGGCACGTGACGCAAGCAGAAGCCGGAGGCAAAGTGACAGGCTGCTGGATGACCTCTGTTTCCTTCTGCTGCGGAGGCATTTTTGTCGTTGTAGGCAGTTTCCCTTAGGGGAATATCTGGAGGGGAAAAAATATTATAATCACAGATGATTTTTGTAAAGTGCTATTCTCTGGTCTAGACAAGCTTGCTAGTCTTGACAACATTCTCGGACATTTTGAACGTGAAGTGATACGATGCTTATTAAGGAATAACAAAATAAATGTTGCTTTCGATAAATGATTCTTGATATCTGACGCTAAAATTGAAATAGGAAGCCCAGACTGGAATGTGTTATTGGTCGACATCCACCTTCGAAAACTCCTGTAGGTGTACTGCCCTGGACATGCCGGAGTGAAGGGAAATGACCGAGCAGATAGACCGGCGGGCAAAGCAACCATAACAATTGGCTTGCGTCTCGGAAGATCTGACATGTTGAGGAGCTTGAGTCACTACCTGCTGGTACGAAGCCGATGACATCACACCATCGATCGCCTGGAGGAGAGAGTCGTGGAAAGAGGAAGCGCTGGACGATCTTCCTTGAAAGGACGAGAAAGGGCCATCGTCAAACAGACGAACATTGGGACTGTTTCAAAGGCAACGTTGCGGAAACGTCTGAGAGACGGGGTGGAGCGCGCATGGACATTTCCGAGCGCATAGATATCATCTTGAACTGAACTAACGTTCCGTTAACCGCGAAGGTAGAAGATCAGGTTAAAACTGAACACGTGCAACCACAAGCCCTTTTCACGGCTAACCACCTGCACATGACAATTCACTGTAGCTAAGTGACAAAAAGCCATGATCGTGGACAGTCGTCTCGTCTTGAAAGCTCCAAGAACAGACCACATTGCACCTTATCTTCGCACTCTGCACTGGCTTCCAGTCGATGCTAGACTCAAATAGAACATGTCTTCTCTTCGCTTCGATGGTCGTGGAAAGTCGTCTTGTCTTGAAAGCTCCTATAACAGACCACATTGCACCTTATCTTCGCACTCTGCACTGGCTTCCAGTCGATGCTAGACTCAAATAGAACATGTCTTCTCTTTGCTTCGATGCAATAGCTGCTACTGGCCAAGTCTCCCTTTCTGATCTACTCATGATCTACACGTCCTCCAGGCAACTTCGACCTTCCGCAGACAGCCGTATACTGTGCATACCATCTGTCAACACTAAGTCGTACGGCGAAGGTTCCTTCTCTTACATTGCTCCACCACTCTGGAACACGCTCGCTTCACACACACACACACACACACGCACGCACGCACGCACGCACGCACGCACACACACAGTTCATTCTCTCAGTCAGCTTCTTTTAAATCAACACTTAAAACCCACCTTTTCCTAACATGATGCTGATTGGTGCGTGCGTGCGTGCGTGCGTGTGTGTGTGTGTGTTATATCTGTTTGACACAATGCCTCTGTGGCGCTTGTGTATTTTGTCATTGTATATGTTCTCCAGAACTGTAAAGCGCTATGAGCTCCGGTGACAAAAGGGTGCCTCAGCAACGTAATTTATTATTACTATTACTGTTACTATTGTTATTATCGGGCACCTAGAATTCGCCAGTAACTCGATCTCATTCAGCTCAAAATAAAGGATCTGGGAGTTGTTCTTACCACACGCGACCACGTCAGTTCCGTGTGTCGCTCAGATTACCCAGAGTTCCGTGGGGTCGATTAATTCTGTCCGTCTTTTCCTTACCGTAGAGGCGGCTGCTGCTGCACTGGTGCGCTCTCACATACTCTCTGGGATTGACTACTGCAGTGCCATCATGGCTGGCAGAACTTTTGAACAGGTAGCCCGACAGACAACACACACGAGCGCGCGCGCGCACACACACACACACACACACACACACACACACACACACACACGCACGCACGCACGCACGCACGCACGCACACACGCACGCACGCACGCACGCACGCACGCACGCACGCACGCACACACACACACACACACACACACACACACCCAATTCGGCAGAAATACTTCGAACCAGCTGAGGTCCAGTCACATAAAAGGAACGCTAATTTAATATGAGAATACAAAACGTGCGAATTTTCAGGGTAAACCCCTTTTTCAAGTGACAAAAACAACAACAGCAGTTAAAAATAGTTAAACGCTGAAAAATGAAAATGTAGGCTGCTTATTCGGCTTCGGTGTTGCTGTGTTCCGATTGTTTGGAACCAGCAACACAAGAGGCTCCAAAACGTTGCCCCAAAACGTCACAAAAGTATGGAATGATCAACAGTATCGAAAGCTGCTGATAAATCTGTAACGGATTCAGGTCAAAGACTGTGTTAGCATCAGAAGCTGTAAGCAGGTCACTGAGAGTGCAAAGAAGGGCAGGTGCAGGATTATATCGGTACGTGAACTAAGCTTGTGTGTGGGGAGGGTGGGGTACAATTTAGGTGGTCTGCGGGTAACAGTAGGACAACTTTAAAAAAAATCTCTGGTTGAAATGGTTCAATCGTTCCATGCAGTTCTTAACGTCGCTTGCTGTCAAAATCAGAGAGAAAAAGCAACTCACCAATCAAACTTAGTTCCGCGATACGCAGGTTTTTTTCACCGGTGATACCGTGTCGTTGACACTGAGACAGACTGGACTGCCTGACAAAACGTTGCACAAGATGGAGAAATGAACAGCTCAGTCCGAAAACGCTACCGTTCACAGAAACCGAAACTAATCCCAGTCGACAAAGCAGAAGAAGAAGAAACACCGCTACAGTGTTAGAAGCACACCTTCAGAATGATGTAGTGTGTGCGTGTGTGTGGAGGGTTGGGGGGTGGTCTATATTTGTGTCTATGTCTATGTTCATTTGTCTGTACCTACTTGCTGTTTTGCTGAAGCGCGTGACTAAAGCCTGCGTCGCTTTTATTACCATAATAATATACTCTACGCAAAAGGTAACTTACCACTTTTATTATCAGTCTGATTTTTAAAGTTGTGGTATAAGCTGATATTGGTGGTTCTGACATTTACGACAAGACGTAGAGTTTGTCATATTTTGCCTGAGTGCATGTTCACAGTTCATTGATCTTTAAAATCCGAGGGTGAGAAATTATTGACTGTGCTGGCAGGTTATTAAAACCCACGTGCTGATCACACACGATGCTAAAGGTGTTCACTGACAATCTGTATTGCTTTTGCCACTCATTTTGTTCAAAAGAAGGATCCTGGAAGGATTCTTCGCACGTAGAAAAATGAAAATCTCCAGCCGTGTTGGCATGCTGGAAAGCGAAAAGTCTGTGTCTGCAACATGACAGAAATACAATTTAGGATGCTAAGACAGACTGATAGGTTGGTTGCATCGCTGCCAGACGACCGGAACTGTTTCTGAGAAAACCCCGCGGTAGGCGTCACCGAGTAACGACCCGGCAGCAGGATCGTTACATCACTGGTACACACCTGTGGAACAGATTTCAGCCAGCAACAGTCACTGCTGCCACCATCTCCGTACTGAGAAACATGTTCTGGTACTGTGCGGAACCCCACGGTTTGCGTGAGCACGGCCTACGCACAAGACGCCCTGCTGTTCGTCCACACACAGTACCAAACTAGGTCATTTTAAACGGCCGATGATGACAAAAACATCGGAGGCAACCGCCAATGACAAAAATATCACTTTCGATTTTGTTCAATATTCGAACAATGGGAATAAATTAATTCTGCTCAAATTTCGTCAAAGGCGGTGAAAAAATAAAATATCATAGACTGAAAACTGTACGTGGTAAGTTACTTTCTGTGCCGAGTATAATCCGATGTTTACTGGCGACAGGCCAGCAAACACGTGATGACCAGCAGAACTGAGTCGACAGTGTGCGCGCGTAAGCCCGCGATGCCATGGCTCTAATGCTGTCGCTGACGCATTACGACTCGATCGGAAATTTCCGATGTAGGCCTAAACTTACTGGCGATCGAGTCACGTTCTTAGCAAGCAGCGGTAGGTGATGATGATGAAGTGTTGCTTAATGTCCTCAGATGTCAGTTGACATATTAGGGACAAGCTGAGACCAATGCCGAAGCATGGTTCAATATAGCTTTACGTCCACGGAAACCAGAAGGCTCGTTAGGACGGACAGCCCAGGACGGCCACCTCGACTCTCACACAGCTCCTGAACTATGACAGCGGTAGGTAGGTAGTGTTGCTTAATGTCCTCGGATGTCGGTTGACATATTAGGGACAAGCTGAGACCAATGTCGAAGCATGGTTCAGTATAGCTTTACGTCCACGGAAACCAGAAGGCTCGTTAGGACGGACAGCCCAGGACGGCCACCTCGACTCTCACACAGCTCCTGAACTATGAGCCGGGGGGGGGGGGGGGGATTTATGTAATCGTTAGTAGGTGGTGATGTAGAGTTGTGAGCCGGTGTGGCCTGGCTGTAAGGCGTTAGGCTGGTAAACAGAGGGACTTCGGTTCGAATTTGCTTCGGCTCTCCTTTCTCTTCAAAAGTTGTGGTCTGTGGACACTGTCTTGTGACTTTGTCCCTCAAAATTATGAAACATTAAAATGGCTCTCGTCGCTGCCCACCTTAATGCAAAAGTCATTCTGGTGGTGACAATGTAGCGATAGGTATATAATCTCCTCCCCCCCCCCCCCCCCCCCCCCCCCCCACTCCCCCCTTCTCCCCACCCCTTCCCCCTCCCACCCAACTCCATACCCCTCCCCCCCCCCTCCTCCCCGTCCATAATAAACCTTATGGTTTCTGTGGACGTTAAGCATCATGTTTACTTACTTACTGATGTAGAGCTTCATGTCCTCGGATGTCGGTTGACATATTAGGGGCAAACTGTGACCAATGCCGAAGCATGGTTCAATGTTGCTTTACGTCCACAGGAACCGTAAGGCTCATTAGGACGGACAGCCCAGGACGGCCACCTCGACTTTCACACAGCTCCTGAACTCTGCCGTTAGTAGTACGTGTACTACTACTTTACTCTCACAAGCCAGCGCGTGAACAAGCAGATGACATAAGAACACTGAAAAGTCGGGATTTCCAGCGTTCGATGGCCTCACGGTTACCAAAAGCTGAACGCCAAGCTGCAGTTGCGTTTTGTCAGTTAGCTTAACTGAAAGCTAGATCACCTATGTGATCGGCTCGACCAGATAGATGATTTATTTTTAATGCCTTGTCGACTTCAGGGCGAAGATCGGTTCGAAAATCAGTATTGAAACACGTTCTGCCAATCGACGCTATGTGTATGTGTGTGTGTGTGTGTGTGTGTGTGTGTGTGTGTGTGTGTGTGTGTGTGTGTGTGTGTGTGTGTGTGTGTGTGTGTGTGTGGTGTGTGTGTGTGTGTGTGTGTGTGTGTGTGTGTGTGTGTGTGTGTGTGTGTGTGTGTGTGTGTGTGTGTGTGAGTGCGTGCGTGCATGTGCGTGCGCGCGTATGGGTGCGTGTGTGCGTGTGTGTGGGGTAGGGGTGGGGAGGGGTCATATTCTTTAAATGAGACACTCAATATAAGCGCAAACACACACCACAGTCTAGTAAACCGTGCCTTTATGGAGGTGGACGGTCTAGTTATTATTAGTCATTATTGTGTGCACTCCCACAAGACCTTAGACACTGCTCATCCATGTCATCTTTTAAAGCCAAACTGAAAACCTTCCTCTTCTCACAGTATTTCCAACCTAACTAATATCAGTACCCAGTTTCTGATACAGTCAGTGTGTGTGTGTGTGTGTGTGTGTGTGTGTGTGTGTGTGTGTGTGTGTGCGTGCGTGCGTGCGTGCGTGCGTGCGTGCGTGCGTGCGTGCGTGCGTGTGTGTGTGTTTGTAGTGCGTTTTTTGTTTTGTTTTTTGTGTTTTTGTTGTTGTTGTTGTTGTTGTTGTTGTTGTTGTTGTTGTTTTATAATACTTTATGTAAATTGTTTTGGTAGGACTATGCTCTACATGTGTATAGAATATTATATTTATGTTAATATGTATCATGCGAGCGCTCAGGGCGTTGATGAGCGCATGATGAATGTACATTATTATTAATATTATTATGAACAGAACAATGTAGACCGGTATTTTCGTGTGGTCTGATGGGTCCAACCCCGCGTGGTATCGTCTAGTAATTATGTCGTGCGTGTGTAGGTGGAGACAGACGGACGGACAGGCAGAGACAGAGATAGATACGGACAGAGAACGCGAACTCGAAAACTTTATTTTCCAAAGGATTATAGTTTAGGTTCATTTACACCTGTCTCAGTCTAGCAACTAGTTCTTGCTAAACTACTGATTAACCGAAAAATGGAGAACTCGAACTCGAAAACTTTATATTACAAGGATCGCAGTTTAGGTTTAGACAAAAACCTGTCTAACAACTAGTCTTGCTAAGCTACTGATGAGTAAACATAAAATTACAGACAGCATGTATATACACATAGGCATTAATGAGTGAGTGAAACGTTATACACGAGAATTTCCACACAAAACATAGCGTGTTCACAGCGCCAGGTGCACACATGCATACATCACTCTATTACACATTATGATCATACAACCAGCAAATAAGGCAGTAGAACATCTGATCAGTTCATATAACTAGTATTGGAAAAGAAAACAGAAGCAGTCAATGCTTATCTTATAAAGAACAGTAACGGAGAGAGAGAGAGAGAGAGAGAGAGAGAGAGAGAGAGAGAGAGAGAGAGAGAGAGAGAGAGAGAATGAATTGTAGGGGAGCGGGGTGGGGAGTGAGGGAAGCAGGTTGGAAGCATGAATGAAGAGTCACAAGTCAGAGGTTGCTATAACATAACTTTTAATTACACCAACCAGGAAACAGTGTCTGTGTTGGAAAAGACACAAGCAAACAAACA
Organism: Alviniconcha marisindica; assembly: GCA_018857735.1. Taxonomy (NCBI): domain Eukaryota; kingdom Metazoa; phylum Mollusca; class Gastropoda; family Provannidae; genus Alviniconcha; species Alviniconcha marisindica. Next base: position 668,377 of record JABMCL010001226.1, read on the forward strand.
TTTAGAACATGAAAGCAAACGTAAAGACTAAACAACAGCAATTATCTAATAAATACAGTAACCATGTAGTTTACCTGTAGGTTACTATAATACATGATGGTAACTGTGAGAAAATGATTAATAATCAAGCACATAAATTGTGTGCATGACTTGCACTTAAAAAAGTATCTCACAGTGTCGCGGTGAGTATCATTCTTAACTAAACAGGAAGAGTGAGATAATTGTTACAGCAGTTCACACTGGGGGAAAGACTATTTTGCTTTACGTCCACAGAAGCGAGATGGCTTATTAGGGACGGGTACAGGGTGGCGAGGGGAAGAAAGAGTGAAGGCTCGACCGCGGATACCGCCCGAAAAAGACCGGAGAGACCGTGGACCGCCGCCAGAACAATAGAAGTGTTAAGGCGGTGTCCCCTCGCCATTGCCCAGGGACTAGTGCACTGCGCAATTGCTGTTTCAACTGCCGTGTCCGTTGCACTGCTATTGAGGAACAACTCGAAGCGAAAGAAGTCCAACTTTCGCAGCCCAGCTCCACCTCCCTACTCATGATCTCTTCTGGGCTAACTTGAAGGTCCAGCTCCACCTCCCTCCTCTAGATCTCTTGATCTTTTGATCTCGCCTGGAACCCTTGTAAACTCGACGGGCCCAGCGCACACGTTTTAACACTTTAGATAATTGAGGCCATAAAATTCCCACCCAATCAAAAAAGAAAAAGGACAGGAAAGAAAGGTTAAAGGGTCATAGCCCGAAATACACACAATACACTCGGTGTGAGCCGGTTTGGCCTAGCGGTAAGGCGGTAGGCTGGTAAACAGAGGGACTTCAGTTCGAATCTGCTTCGGCTCTCCTTTCACTTCAAAGTTTGTGGTCTGTGGACACTGTCTTGTGACTTTGTCCCTCACAATTATGAAACATTAAAATGGCTCTCATCGCTGCCCACCTTAATGCAGAAGTCATTCTGGTGGTGACAGTGTAGCGATAGGTATATAATCTCCCTCTCCCCTACCTCCATACCCCCTTCCCCCCCTTCTCCCCGTCCCTAATAAGCCTTATGGTTTCTGTGGACGTTAAGCACCAAGTTTACTTACTTAATACACTCGGTTACATAATGAATAAATTTTATTTTACGAGGGTAGTGGAGTAGACACAGAGTCTTTTTACATCCAGCCTTCGCCCATGAGGGACTAATTCTACTAATACTACACGTACACATGTATTTCTAATACACCCAAACCCAGGTATACATCACAACTGTACAGGATATTAGTTCATATAAATTTAGGGCGAAAAAGTCGGCAAAAGTCAAACAAACAAAGCAACAAAAAGCTAGGCTTTTCTAAGCTACACATGAATTATTATTATTTTATTTTATTTATTTATTTTTTATTACAAGAGAGAGAGAGAGATAACTGAAATACCTATATATATAAACATTTATAAAGTATAATGTTTATAACACGCTGACACTCATGTTCAGGTCACAGCAAATAAGCAAGGGGGGGGGGGGGGGAGAGAGAGAGAGGCGAAGCAGAAGTAAACAATAGTACACCTTAACATAAATGGAAAGTAAATATAAAAATATAAAAAACGAAAGAAGGAGAGAGAGAGAGGGAGAGAGAGAGGGGGGGGGAGAGAGAGAGAGAGAGAGAGAGAGAGAGAGAGAGAGAGAGAGAGAGAGAGAGAGAGAGAGAGAGAGAGAGAGAGAGAGAGAAAAGAACATTCATAATCAAATACAGTACATTTATGTAAATGACGATAGAACAAAATGAAGGATACTGATTATCAAGTAATGGAGTACAAATCTGGAGCATATGCAGGGGGCATAATACATGTATGCATTAAAAACAAAACTTTGATGACAATGGAGAAACAAGCCTATACTTTTAAGAAAAATGGAGAATCAAAGTGAGAGAGACAGAGACAGACAGACAGACAGAGACAGAGACAGACGGAGAGAGAGAGACAGAGAAAGAGAGAGAACTGTGCATAATACATGTATGCATTAAAAACAAAACTTTGATGACAATGGAGAAACAAGTCTATACTTTTAAGAAAAATGGAGCATCAAAGTGAGAGAGACACAGACAGACAGACAGACAGAGACAGAGACAGACGGAGAGAGAGAGACAGAGAGAGAGAGAGAATAGCACAGAGAGAGAGAATAGCTATCATAATGTATGCATTAAAAACTAAACTTTGATGACAATGGAGAAACAAGCCTATACTTTTAAGAAAAATGGAGAATCAAAGTGACAGAGACAGAGACAGACAGAGACAGAGACAGACGGAGAGAGAGAGAGACAGAGAGAGAGAGAGAGAACTGTGCATAATACATGTATGCATTAAAAACAAAACTTTGATGACAATGGAGAAACAAGCCTATACTTTTAAGAAAAATGGAGAATCAAAGTGAGACAGACAGACAGAGACACAGAGAGGACAGAGACACAGAGAGAGAGAGACAGACACAGAGAGAGAGAGAGAACTGTACATAATACATGTATGCATTAAAAACAAAACTTTGATGACAATGGAGAAACAAGCCTATACTTTTAAGAAAAATGGAGCATCAAAGTGAGAGAGATAGAGACAGACAGACAGACAGACAGACAGACAGACAGACAGACAGACAGACAGACAGACAGAGACAGACGGAGAGAGACAGAGAGAGACAGAGAGAGAGAACTGTGCAAAATGTGATGTTGTTTTCACCTTGTAACATGTTAGCGAGAATGTATCATTATGAGAAGTGCTGGCTTTTCACCAGCACTTTAGTTTGCATCACCTCGATTCGGGTCGGCAGCACGGTAAATCGGCCACATAGCTTTGTTGTTGTTGTTTGATGATTGATTGATTTTTAGTGTTGATTTTTTTTTTTTTTTTTTTTCTTTGTGTGTGTGTGTGTGTGGGGGGGGGGGGGGGGGGGGGATTCTGGGGGGTTGTCGTTGTGTTGTTGTGTTGTTGTGTTTTTGGTTTTTTTTGTTTTTTGGGGGGTTGTGTGTGTGTTTTTGTGGTTTTGTTCTTGTTGTTTTTTGTTTTGTTTGTTTGTTTGTTTTGTTGTTGTGTTTTTGTTTTGTTTTTTATTGGGGGGGGGGGGGGGGGGGTATTTTTGGTTTCCGCCATTCTGGGGCGTTTAATCAAATAACATGCATCTGTCCATCACTATAATGCATATGTTCACTCACTCATTGACACTTCTTTATAACAGCTATCATAACAGCTTCATTTTTGCCTTGACTTGGGTTTCTGGGGGGTTGTCGTTGTGTTGTTGTTGTTGTGTTTTCTTTTTTGTGTTTTTGTTGTTGTTGTTTTTTTGGGGGGGGGGTGTGTGTGTGTGTGTGGGGGGGGGGGTTGTTTGTTGTTGTTGTTTTTGTTTTGTTGTTTGTTTGTTTTGTTTTGTTGTTGTTTTTTTATGGGGGGGGGGGGTATTTTTGGTTTCCGCTATTCTGGGGCGTTTAATCAAATAACATGCATCTGTCCATCATTATAATGCATATGTTCACTTACTCATTGACACTTCTTTATAATAGCTATCATAACAGCTTCATTTTCATACATATCCACCAGTTACAGATTCACATGTTCCCCCTACTTGCATCCGTTCAGTAACATATTCTTTCAAAGTGATAGTGTGTGGGTGGGCGGGGGGGGGGGGGGGGGGGGAGGTTGTTGTTGTGTGTGTTATGATTTGTTGTAACGTAAATATACTTCTAGATGCAATTCTAGCATTAATTAAACTTTCCTGATTTGAAGATGCTGTTCAAACGTTATTGGGCGGTTCAGACGGGGTTGTTAACTCCCTTGACTTTTGCCCGGCATCGCTTAAGTCCCTTGGCTGCTTTTACTTCCAGTGCGTACTTTCTTCACAATGGAAGGCGGTGACAGTCTATTTGAGAATTTTACACTGCCAACTCAGACATTTTTGCAGGCCCGTAGTCAGAATGTGTCTGGTAACAAAATAATATCGTGGAAACTCTAATTGTCAGATGTAACGTAGGTAAAACGTTTATATTTCTGTAGGCCTGCTGATCAGTTTCAGCGCACAGTTGGACCAGTTATGTCTAACAATTCGTTCAACAATTTAACGCACTTCATTCTATGTTACTTTATCTTTTACGTACAAAT
>JABMCL010001226.1:682500-687500 GCA_018857735.1 Alviniconcha marisindica
AGGGGGATGCTGTCGATGTCCTCAGCCTCGTGGCTTATCACGCTGTCGGGGCTTTGCGGGTGCTGTCTCCGGAACGCGTCCATCTTCGGTGGCCTGCATGCAATATTTATTCAAACTTCATGACAAAGGTAAGTTGGTTTTGGTCAGCGCGTTTGGTTACATTCTGGTGTTTATCGAATTTCAAACGCCTAATGCACACACACACACACACACACACACACACACACACACACACACACACACACACACACACACACACACACACACACACACACACACACACACACACACACACACACACACACACACACACACACACACACACACACAACACACACACACACACACACACACACACACACACACCACACAACACACACACACACACACACACACACACACACACACACACACACACACACACACACATACATACATACATGCATATATACACACACACGAGCGCCCGTGCGCAGATACACAAAGCGTGTGTGTAAAATTATAAGACTACCCGTGGAAATGGTGCCTGAAAAAAAATCGATTTAAAAAGTAATATAATAAAGCACGTTCACCCATTTTCTTACCGGCTTTTTTGCCGGAGGTTTACAAAAAGAAAAAAAGAAACTGAAAACCTCTCTCTCTCTCTCTCTCTCTCTCTCTCTCTCTCTCTCTCTCTCTCTCTCTCTCTCTCTCTCTCTCTCTCTCGCGACTTAAAGCTGTACACAAACGTGCAGTAAAAGTTCTTTGTGCTGCTTCGCCAATGCTAACTGGACGAGGGCGCATTTCATATGGTCCATTACCTTTAAAAGAGCATCTTCAGTGTAATAAATGTATCTTAGTGCATAAAGTTATCCATAACAAATCACCCCAATATCTGAGACAGCTTGTCCGCACTGGAGCGCGCAACGACCATAGTTCACGGAACAGCATTCTTATTTTGCCCAAAACAAGAATTGACATTTATGAGTTTTGCTTATTCTGGATCCTTTTTTGGAATGCGCTACCTAGAAGTCTTAAAATAGCATGCTCAGTGAGCACATTCAAATCTAAAGCTCTTCAACATTTTCGTACAGAATGTAACATATAAGTTTTCAGTCTTGAACCGTACAGTATTTAGTTTCCTAATGTTTGATACACCTGGCATTTTATGTGTTTATGTATAAGTGTGTGCGCACGCCCAGGCGTGTGCGTGCAATTATGTTTTAAATATATGGATATATTTTCCTTGGATGGTGAGGTACATTTCTTGTCTTGATTGTATACCAGCTCTGTGCTAAGTATACAAAATATTAATTTAAATGTTTTAATCCTTTTATCTTTCCAATTTCTGTTCATAGTATTAGCAGTAGTAGCGGTAGTATATTGTTATCATCGCAGTGCTATTAGAATATTCATGCCATCTTGCATGTATGTGGTGTGTGGAGGAGGGTGTGCGCGCGCGCGCGTGCGCGCGCGTGTGTGTGTGTGTGTGTGTGTGTGTGTGTGTGTGTGTGTGTGTGTGTGTGTGTGTGTGTGTGTGTGTGTAATATGTGCATACATGTCTGTGTATATACATGAATGTGTGTATATGTATATATTCCTTCTATATCTTTTACTTATTAATTTGTTTATATTTTTGTTGTAGTTGTTGTGTGTGTGTGTTTTGTTGTTGTTGTTTTGTTTTTGTTTGGGTTTTTTGTTTATTTTTATGTACTAATTTAGTATCCATTTCTTTTTCCTTGTTGATATTGTCGTTTTTCTTAAGCTTAATTTTATCCCTCCCCTTCCCGTTGTTGTTGTTGTTGTTGTGTGTGTGTGTGTGTGTGTGTGTGTGTGTGTGTGTGTGTGTGTGTGTGTGTGTGTGTGTGTGTGTGTGTGTGTGTGTGTGTGTGTGTGTGTGTGTGTGTGTGTGTGTGTGTGTGTGTGTGTGTGTTTAACTGTGTTTTAGACTTTTTTGCTCCAGTTGTTTTTCACTGCTATTTTTTTCCATTTCCGTTGCAATCGCTGTCTGGTTTTATATGTGTTGTTGTTGTTATTATTATTATTATTTTATTAATTGTTCTTTTTATTTTTACTGATGCTGTATTTGTCTATATCCTTCTGTAATAATATCTAACTGTGAATGTCTTGGTTATTAGTAGTACTGTAGCAACGGCAGATATGTGAGTCGGCCGTTGTGCTAATATCTTCACCGTTGAGAAATAAAGTTCAATCAATCAATCAATCTCTCTCTCGTGCAATAAAGTATCTTATCTCTCTTGTCGCTGTTGTTGGACTTATGTGTCTTATATGTATCCTCATATCTGCTGTAACAGACTTTTTTTCAGTCACCCGCGAAACAGAAACTGATTTATTCCACAAATCGAAATCTCACGGTGTCAGTTCTGTCAGTTCAAGACAACGCTACCTTTGGGCTGTTTGCCTAGAGCATTGTTTTTGTTTCGGAAGTTGCCTGGTCTGAGTCGAAAACAAGCAGACAGGAACAAAAGTGAAGCGTTTTTTGTTGTTGTTGTTGTTGTTGTTGTTTTCTTTGTTTTGTTTTTCTTTCTTTCTTTCTTCCCCATCTGCATCTCACACACACACACACACACACACACACACACACACACACCACACACACACACACACACACACACACACACACACACACACACACACACACACACACACACACACACATTTTCTATTTTCGTCCCTTACTATGTCAGCAGACAATCTGTCTTACATTCTAAATATACTGTTCTATTCTACTCATAATCTGTTTGGTGTGGTGTGTGTGTGTGTGTGTGTGTGTGTGTGTGTGTGTGTGTGTGTGTGTGTGTGTGTGTGTGTGTGTGTGTGTGTGTGTGTGTGTGTGTGTGTGTGTGTGAGAGAGAGAGAGACAGAGAGAGAGATAGATACCGGATACTTTCCAGTTGAGTACCAAAGCACGTACAAAGGTCTACCGGTATATAGAGTGCGCCGGCGATGTGTGCGAACGGCTATTATACCGCGCTCGTGTTAACAAGACAATATTAACACTAAAGGGGGAAAATGGAGAGAGAAAAATCTTGTCTATAAAGAGTTTTTTTCCGCAAAAACTAAAGTCCATCGGAGAAAATCTCGAGCTATTTTGTTTGCTTCGTTTTGTTTCTCGAAGTGTGTGTGTGTGTGTGTGAGAGAGAGAGAGAGAGAGAGAGAGAGAGAGAGGCGTGTGTGTGGTGTGGGGCGTGTGTGTGTGTGTGTGTGTGTGTGTGTGTGTGTGTGTGTGTGTGTGTGTGTGTGTGTGTGTGTGTGTGTGTGCTAGCTTAACATGGTCTCTGCACCTGATTTGACCCGGCGTGTTTTTTGTTGTTGTTGTTGTTGTTGTTGTTGTTGTTGTTTTGTTTGTTCGTTTTTTCTTTCTTTCTTTCTTTCTTTCTTTCTTTCTTTCTTTTTTTTTTTTTTTTTTTTTTTTTTTTTTTTTCTCGGATTTAACATGTTACACAAATTTTAGAGTTATAAGCGAAATTTTGTCCCAATTTGTCAATGTACATTAATAAAAATGAATAAATAAAAAATTTATGACAGTAAACCCCGTCACCAGACTTCACCTTTTGGGGGGCAACTAATTTCAGTCTTGCGTGACTGAGCAATCGCTTGGTCTCTGCCGAAGGACATGGACAGATGAGAAAGCATCCAGATAAAACATTTGACTTAAAAGGGAAACAGTACCGAAGAAGCACATGTGAGCCGGTTTGGCCTAGTGGTAAGGCGTTAGGCTGGTAAGCGGAAGTACTTCGGTTCGATACCGCTTCGGCTCTCCTTTCTCTTCAAAAAGGTTGTGGTATGTGGACACTGTCTTGCGACTTTGTCCATCACTTCCTACTGAAACATTGAAATGGCTCTCATCGCTGCCCATCTTAATGCAGGAATCATTCTGGTGGTGACAGTGTAGCGATAGGTATATAATCTCCCTCTCCCCCCACCTCCATACCCCCTTCCCCCCCCCCCCCCCCCCCCCCGCCCCCCCCCCCCCCCCCCGCCCCCCTCCCCCCCCCACCCTCCACCCCCGCCCCCCCCCCCCCCCGTCCCTAATAAGCCGTACGGTTTCTGTGGACGTTAAGTACCATGTTTACTTACTTACTTTAAGAAGCACTTGACGGGCCCTATCGATAAGAATGGGATAGTTCAAGCAGATGTCTGCTTACTTGCTCGCGATGTATTTGATACTTTTGCCACACACGCCTGCCTTGTTCATGACGTCACTGATACAGCCAAAATGACAGCAAAATGACAGCACTCACGGTCGTGTCTTCGAGTCTGTTAAATGTCGATTTTAGCAAGGATTTTAGCAATATCGAGTTAAAAACGTTTTTGATTGTTTGTTTATTGTTTTTGTTTTTGTTGTTGTTGTTGTTTGGGGTTGTTGTTGTTGTTATTGTTTTGTTTTGTTGCTGTTGTTTTTGTTTGTTTGTTGGTGGTGGTGGTGGGGTTTTTTGTTGTTGGGGGTTGTAATTCCAGCCAAACAGCCAGGATCGCTGCTTCAGAAGGAAGCGTTGCCTTTCCGGCCGTGACAGCTATATTCACAGCTATACTCACAGTCGACACTCAGATGTTAACCGTTAGAAACGTTGTTAATTTGGTAGGTCACTGTCGAACAATTTATCTTCATGCAACAGACACTAATTATTTGGCACAGGGAAACTGTCGTCGGCGGCTAGCGGTTTAACTACAGCCTATCAGGCATGTGCGATTATTCATTTTCTACGTAAGCCCACAGATATTACAGCAAGTAGTGTCTCCGGTAAGCCGAACGAGCTACAGCTAACCGCGATATATCGGTATACCTGTACTATCGCATTTGGCCCCGCTCAGGCTCGCACTCCTTGTTTTCTCTCCCGCCCCGTCATTTCTGTGTGGCCTACAATCAAATTTATCTCCCGATGTGTGTGTGTGTGTGTGTGTGTGTGTGTGTTGTGTGTGTGTGTGTGTGTGTGTCTGTGTCTGTGTCTGTGTCTGTGTCTGTGTGTGGTGTGTGTGTGTACGTGCGTGCGTCCGTG
>JABMCL010001226.1:690000-750000 GCA_018857735.1 Alviniconcha marisindica
GAGAGAGACAGACAGACAGACAGAGAGAGAGACAGAGAGACACACACACAGAGAGACAGAGAGAGAGAGAGAGCTGCTGTCAGAAACGAAATGTTCAGTAATGCGGGCATTCCCGATATTACCCTATTACGGGTGACTATGACGGGACAAACTGAAACGGGCTCAGTCCCGCATTGAGTCATTGCAGATCAACTAACGGCCTTTCCAGCCAATTATGTGTGTGTGTGTGTGTGTGTGTGTGTGTGTGTGTGTGTGTGTGTGTGTGTGTGTGTGTGTGTGTGTGTGTGTGTGTGTGTGTGTGTGTGTGTGTGTGTGTGTGTGGTGTGTGTGTGATTGTGTCCATGGTTGTGTGTGTGTGTGTGTGTGTGTGTGTGTGTGTGTGTGTGTGTGTGTGTGTGTGTGTGTGTGTGTTATTGTTTTAATTGCTGTGTGTGTGGTACTTTAATTAATTGTTTTAATTATATTACCTTGTGATAAACAAAAACAAGTATGCGATAATAAGTTCATTACTATTTTATGATGACGTCACAGTTTGTATTATATTTGTAACTATGGTTAAAGTAAGACCGTTTTGTTGGTGGCGCTGTGTTTGTTGTTGTATTGCTCTTTTACCTTTACATATTCATTATTTTACGACCCCGCCATGACCACAACAAAATTGCCCCTTGTGGGATAATTAGTTTTTTTTTAATTTGAATTTTGAATTTGAATTTGGTGTCTGCATCGACCGCCTGCCTACCACTGGTGACTAGACCTGTGACGTACGCGGACGTGCGTGCGAGCACGGTTCGGGAGATGATCGGCCTGCGTGCTTCCGTCAGAATTTGAGTTTAGGAACTGTGTGGCCACGGAGAAAAGTGTCAGTCACGGGACTCTCCCCCCCCCCTCTCCCCCCCCCCCCCCCCCCCCCCCCCCCCAAAGAAGGGAGCAGAGAGAGACAGAGACAGACAGACAGAGAGACAGAGACAGACAGACAGACACAGAGACACAAAGAGACAGAGACAGAGAGAGACAGAGACAGAGAGAACAATCCACAATAAATAGGGGTATTTCTTGTCGGATTCCTTTTCACCTGTAAGAACAAACATGTGGTAAGCCCATGTCATTGCAAATAATTATAACAGCACCCTCTTTGCAGGCAAACAAAAAAACAAAACAAAAAATCGGCAGAAAGATTATTTAAACAAAATTAATTGAAAAGGAAAAACCTCCCCTGGTTGTTTTGACGTTGATCGGCGCAGAGAAAGATTTGTCAGTGATATCGACTGTCTCCTTTCTCTGCAATAACTGAGGAAACAGGCTCCCTGTGACTGCAGGGAATAAAATACACCAGCAACGGTCGACACTCACAACCACCCGTCCTCTGAGGGCTTAACTTCCGCCGTAAGCTACAGAGCAATCCCGCAGTGGGGTACTGCGGACGCAAAAAATAATTCCCCCCCCCCCCCCTTAAAGGGGGGAAAGACCCCGGCAGAGATGAAAAATTTTTTTCCCTTTAAAGCCTGGTTAAAGTAACCCTGCGGTGGGTTCAATATACCCTGCATGTTTCCCGCCCCCTGCCGGGTTTTTTAAAAAAATGGGGGTGGGGTGGGGGGGGGGGATTTCTCCCTTCCCCGGTCCACTCACCCTTTTTTTTTTTTTCAGTCCTCTCCCCCTTTTTTTTAAATTTGGGTTTTTAGTTTTAAATTATTTTTTTCCCCCTTAATTTTTTACCCTGCTCATAGTCACAAGCGTTTTAAAACGGGTTTCCCGTGGTGAGGGGTTAGGGAATATAAATAGGTACCAAAACAAGTGTTTTGTAAAGCTCAGGATCTGTGTGAAAGCGAGTGGCCGCCCTGGGCCCCCCGTCCCTAATAGTCTGTACGGCCTTTTTTGGGGACGTAAAGAAAACGTCCAACTTGAACCTGTTATTGTTCATTAATAGAAAAATGTTTAGTTGTTCTTAACGTTGTTTAAAGTGAAATTTGACAAAAATTGGTTTTTGTGACTTGTGTTTTTCAACTGGTGTAAAAAAAATTTTTTTTGTGTGATTTCCCTCCGGGTAGTCATCATGACGTTTTAAAAACCAAAAAACTAAATAAAAACCAAAAACAACTCAAGGGGCCATTTCGGTTTGGCGGCTTTTTAACTCCCTTACCGGCTTGCTTTTAAATTTCCCTTTGGGTGCTTTTTTCTTCCAGTGCGTACTTTTTCACAATGGGAAAGGGGGTGACAGGGAATTTTTCGAATTTTACACTGCCAAAATTTAAAGGGGATTTTTGGAGGCCCGTAGTCAGAATTTGTCTGGCAAAAGCAATAACTTGTTTCTCGTGCTATAGGATTTCCCCAAAACGCCTTTCTTCCACGAACTCGCGATCTTCTGGTCACCCCAAAAAAGACGCAAAGACACTTTTTTTTTCCCCCCCCCTCCATCCCCTTTCCCCCCGGGAAAATTTTTTCAACTGGAACAGTGGTGGCATTTGTACTGCTTTGCAAATTTTAGGTTTCAACTTCCCTTGGGTTTACACAGCGTGAAGCCAAAGCCACCAGAAAACGGGCCCCGGGAAATGACGTTTTCGCCCTCGCGACTTTTTGGGGAAAGATTACAAAGGGGATTTACTGAACCGCCCCCTGCGCTGCTAAAACCCATTCACGCCAGTCGTAAAAAAAAAAGCTCACAACAAAAAGAAAGGGGCGTTGGGGGGACGGGGGGGGGGAGGGGCGGGTATTATACCAGATTATATTTTCCCATGAGGCCCCAAGGCGCCCTTTACAGAATTACAGCTTACAATCCTTGTCTCGCTTGGGACGTGACTTGAATAAAATCGTATTAAACCCCGACTCAAAAACGTGGTTTTTGTGGCCAACACTAAATCGTGCGCTTTGCGTTCAAACCCCTTAATCGGATACGGAAATGTTTTTTTCGTAAAAAATAGCGGAAAACCCCGAAAGAGTTTGTTTTATTTAAAATTTCTCTCTCTCTCTCTCTCTCTCCCTTTCTCTCTCTCTCTCTCCTTCCCCTTCTCTCTCTTAGCTGTTCTCACGGACGCCTTTCTGCGTGTTTTGGAGCTCGGCAAGATTATGTGAAACTTTCATTAATTTTCCAGTCCTGTCCTTTGGATACGACAATCAGAGTTGATCATCTTATGTATGAAGGTATTCTGCAGCCAATGGTGTAATTATTGTCGCCGATTGTTTCGTTGGTGAAGAAATATCTTAATGAATATGTTGACAAACTGTAAACATTGAATTAGAGTACAGTTGTACCCAAGTTCAGCGATACTGACGCGTGTTGAACTGTTCTCGTACGCTGGACTGATGGTGCACGTGCATGGTCACTGACATCAACATTGTTGTGAAGCTACCGGTGCGTGGGGAAATGGTTCCCGACAGAATGACGCACGCGCCTTGCCTTAACTGGTTAAATGTAATGACAGTACCTGCATACCCAGCACTGTGACATGCCGTGAGAATGTTATGTAGTATTCTTTTGTGTTTTGTGTATTTGGAAATGGCGAGCAAAGACACTGACACCCATACAACTAAACTGAAATCAACTTTGGATGATATCCAAAACGTTTTTCTTGTGGTCGGGATAACTATGCATTTGGAGAAACAGCCTTTGTTATCGTTACTCCGCTATTACCAACAATGAACTCAGTGTCGAAATCAATGACTATGACATAAATGACTCTGTCCTCGGAGGTATTCCCCTGATTGTACCGCTTCCACCTCCGAGTGAACTATCAAAAACAGTTATTCGGATATATTGTGATAAAGAAAAAAGTATCACAGTCACACTCTATTTTACAGCTCAAGCCACGGGCACTTTACTTTGCCAGGGCAGAGACTGCGCTCGCTGGGATTCCGATGAATGTGAAATCATTAAGCACCATGTTGCGACATTCATGGATAACAAAAATGCAGAACAACTGGCAGCCTCACTTCTTGAACTCCTGTGACTTTCATCAAGTCATTTTCTGGGACAATAGCCATGAAACCCTTGCCTCCAGATCAGATGTTCTCCAACTCCACATCGAGAGAGATATCTCCATCCTCGCTTCAGACTTTCATTCTCTACTGTCCACCCAGATCAGCTCCCAGGCATGTCCAGCACAGAATATAGTTCTTCTGCCCCTACCCCCTTGGTCACCTCCAGATCCCCGGACGACAAGGACCCAGAGTCACTTACGAAAGGACCCACATCGGCGGAAAAGAGGACCCCCGCTCATCCCAAGACTAAAAAACACCGCAGACGTACGCTGTGCTTCACCCCAAATCCGAAGAGGAACCAAGCTGCCCTAACACCGTCACTCCGAGGGAAACTGGAAAGCCTTGAGGCCTCACTTGAAGCCTTAGCTGAAGCGCAGCGCGAGACGGAAGACTCAACTCTATCCCTTATCAATGACTCAAAGGCTCAACCAAAAATGAACTCCGTACATTCGTAAGTGGGAAAGTTGAGTCTCTAAATAACACGATACACAAACTGAATGAAAAAATAGCCAGTTTAGAAAAAGCAACACCCGTCTTAAAAAAGAAAACCATTCGCTGAAAACCAGCTTGGCCCCTGCAATCTGAATAAAAAAAGACTAGAGCCCCACCCGTGATACCCACTCGTGATAGTTATTCGATGACCGACGTACCGATTGCAGGCCCGGTGAACGCCGCTGAAGAACAATCATCGACATGTTCTCCAACCGACAACAGTCACACCCCCGTTAAAGTTTCACCCCCAAAAGTGAAATACCACATACATCCCCAAACCAAAATTTCCCCAGGTGAACAGGAAACCTGCAGTTACTCCATCCCAACACAGAACCCATTTGATCCTTGTTAAGCCCTGAGCAGGAGAAAGCAGCCACTGCGGAAATGAATCAGGCAGAGGGAACTGACAGCCACACTCCGGTTGACACAACTCAACGACGTCACCGACAAGAAAACGCCGAAAAGTCAAAAGACAATACCCCCAAACGTCTCCGAAAGAAATTTTAGGAAACATTTCTATCCCCCAAAGAGTTTCTCTACTTTGATAGGAGACTCTGTGATCAGACAATTAACCCCAGACGATTCGCTACCCACTCTGAATCGCTGTACAAAGTGTGTGTGCCTGGCGTGACGACTCGCGATCTGTGTGCAGGGTGCACTCGTTGCCCATCATACGCAGTGTTAAAGCAGTCACTCTTCACGTCGGGTCAAGACTGCCCAGCAGGACAGATTTCACAGAACAACTGGTACGAACTTCGCACTACTGAAAAAAGTTTTCCAAACGCATCACTGTCTTTCAGCTCAATCATCCCAGCTAAGGGGAGACATAGTCTAAACAATTCGATCGCCCCTTAAAACCGCAACCTGTTTAAAGTGTGCCAGGATACCATGTCACGTACATCGACAACGAACATACGTTCACTGCCCCATCCGGGCACCGCGTTTAGTCCTGTACCAAGACTTGACCCACCCCAGTAAACAAGGAACGGTAAGATTAGCTGGCAACCTCGCACAAGGTTTTGGCATCTCCAATATAAGTCAGAACCAACAAAACGGGGCCAATAGCCATAGGGAAAGATATGGAAATGAAACGGGGCAATTTTCCGGTGGTGTGGACACGATAACAACATACTCGATTCGATACCCCCCTCCCGCCGCTGGAAACTGTCCTCCTCCATCATCCAGCCTCACTTCCCTCCACTACCTCCACCTCAAAGAGAACGTACCCCCCCCGTTCTCTATCAGAGCCTATAGACAGAAAAGACACATATGAAACGCCTGCACCTAGAGATCCCATAATATCCCACCCGCTTTCCACCAGCAACCCGTATCCCCCCCCCCCCCCCCCCCCCCCCCCCCCCCCCCCCTTCCAGCCTTCCTTTACAGACAAGACACACCTGAAACTGCTGCCAACCGTTTCCCCCCCATTCCGTCCAACAACCTGAAGAAAATCGGACAGCCAACAAACCCCTATGCACTACAATCTTTAAAGATAGCATCCCAATCATGACCAGCACCCTTTGTTTCCTAACCCCGGCACCAGCAACCCTCCCCCATTCCCCGTACACTTTTTCAGCCATGCTAAACTGGTCAGAGACGATCACGAAATGTTGTTGCGTGTATCAATAGCCCTATACAGGACCTGTTGATAATTCTACACGTATATTTGTGCGTGCGTGTTAGCAATCCAACCCACCCCCCCCTACCCCACTCCCCGTACAAGCATTTTAAATGTGCTAAACAGTTGAAGATCATGAAATGTTTATATGCATATTTATCCATGACGTATTGAGCAGTATTGTGTACGTAGGCTATGCGTATGCATAATTGTAGCGTGGTGATCACCAGAACCCCCCCCCCCCCGCCACACACTCTTAACTGTGGTAAACTGTGATGATCACGAAATGTATGTATATATAAATTATGATATTATTTTCTACACAGAAACATGTATGTATTAGTTTTGCACGTATATATTTGCGTATATGTTCGTGTGCGTGCATGTGCGCGCGCGCGCGGTGTGTTGAGTGTGCGTGCGTGCGTGCGTGTGTGTGTGCGTGCGTGAGTGTGTGAGTGTGTGCATGTACGTGTGTGGGGCGTGCGTGCTGTATGCGTGGTGGCGTGGTGGGGGTTGGCTGCTGTTTTGTTGTTGCGTGTGTGTGTGAGGGGGAAAGGGAAGGGGGTTGTGGTGTGTTTGGGTGTTGTGTGTGGTTGTGGTGTGTGTCGCCGCATGTATGTTGCAGATGGCTGGGCTGGTATTGCTTATTTAAACTAATACTTGGATCACTGAAGCGGATAATTAAGATTGATTGTTTGCAAAAAGTTTATATTTTGACTGTCATTTTTTTTGCTGCCGTTCATTGCTCTTCTAGTAAGGCTGAATATCGTGTAAAACGTTTTGTAAAATTTATTGATTGCTTACGCGTGTCATATTGTTATTACTTAACTTCGGTAATTTAAATGTTGTTTTGTTATTTTTTTTTTTATTTTTTAAACTTTTCTCCACTGAAAAATTTTATTTATATTTTTTTTTTTTGACAGCCCAAACTAAAAAGGCCCCTAAATGGACTAAGAAAGGGCTTAAACATTAATATGCCTTAACAAACTTTGTTCTCCCAATTCTGTTAAATTTAAGAAACTTTCTTATTTTGTTTTGCAGAATCCCGTTTAAATCAGATTGTTTGACGTATCAATGCCTGGTTACAACGTTATGCGCCTAGACCCCAAAAACCCCTAAAGACACAGGTCTGTTGTTATACTTTTCCCACTCAGTTAACCTAAAGCGTGCCTCGCATCTAGAACAACACAATACTGAATCTATCTGGATAGAAGTATGTCTAAAGCGAAGTAAACCAATTTCGGGGATTCACATACAGGGAAACCCCTTTCCCAACGTACGACTGGTTTGATAGATTCACTTTAAGATGGATGCCGTTTGTCTAGAAGCAAAAGAAATAATATTACTAGGAGACTTTAACATCAATCTTTTAAAGCCACAATTAAATGGGAAACAACTGTATGAAAACTTTTTCTTACATCAACTTAGATAAACCAACTCGAATTACTCGAATTCTGAAACTTTGATAGATCAATTTATGTTACTACCAAACAAAATATTGCCGAAGTATGTTCCCCTGTGTGTGGTTGTAGTGACCATTTACCTATTTGCATTAAGGTTTAAAAAAGGTGTAAAAATTCCTAAAGCTGCACATAAAGAAATACAGTACCGATGTTTTATCATTTTTACAAAGATGTTTTTTGCTTTTCTTGGTTCACTCTCAACTCTCACAAGTATACCCGTATACAGACCCCGATGAAGCTCTTGAGTTTTGGTACAAAAATTTAGTTCTGTTTATAATAAGCATGGCCTTTTTTGACCAAGCGTGTTAAGTACACAAGGAAACCTCCATGGTTGTCAAAGGAGATAGAAGAGGCCATGCATCAAAGAGATAGGCTACTGAAAGCAAGGAAACACGAAGAATTCAAAAAGCAGAGGAACAAAGTGACATTTTAATACGTGCTTCCAAAAAAAAAATACTTTCAAAATTTAGTCGCCCAAAAAATGATTCTCGCTCTATTTGGAAGGCCATTAACACTTAACAAAAAAGATGCATCAAAACCTCAAGTCACAGTCAAAGAATTACCCCCCGATAAGCTAAACAGTCATTTTCAAATGTATCTGACACAGTCATTACCAACGATCAATCAAAACTAAATGATTTAAGCTTTTTAAAACGCTTTTGCGAATCAAAAATATCAAATTCTACTTTAACGATTCCACCAATTGCAATATATGAAGTGTACAAAGCCCTATTACAACTGAAACAGACAGGAACCCGAGGCCTGGATGACCTAGACGGCAAAATTTTTAAAATGTCTGCACACGTCATAACTGAGACTGTTACCTACATATAAATCTTTGCATAGACAAAAACTATTTTTCCAAAAACATTCAAACAAGCTAAGGTTATACCCATTTACAAATCAGGAGATAACAAAGACCCTTCAAACTATAGACCTATCTCAATTCTTCTGTTCTTTCAAAAACCCCTAGAAAAACATATTAAAAACACCTTTTATCCTATCTTAAAACAAATGAACTTATACACCCAACCAATCTGGATTTAGGGAACACCACTCATGCCATACCGCACTTACAACATTTAGATACTTTTTATAAGAACATAAACAACAATGAATTTACAGGAGTACTTTTTTTGGATTTTGCAAAGGCATTTGAGTCATTGATCATGATCTACTTTTTAGGAAATTAGCTCTTTATGGATTATCCAATGACACCCTGCACTTAATTTCTTCATTTCTGTCAAATCGAGAACAGCTTGTTTGTAAAACACAATTAAACCGATTTTTTCCCCTAAAATACGGTATTCCCCAAGGTTCAGTGTTAGGCCCCCTTCTTTTTCTCTTACATAAACGACTTGCCCTTTTTCATAAAACTTTATGTGAACTATTTGCTGATGACCCATATCCATTCTGTCACTAAAACCCAAATAATCTTTTGCTTAGCTTACAAGAAAGTATAAATAATCTTCTTAGGGGCTGAAAAAATATATGTCGCTAAACTCGTACAAAACCAAATAAGACCATAACAACAAGACAAAAACGCCGAACATATTTTCTCGCATGCCCCTTTATATTGGAAATGAGAAAAATTTTCGAAGTAGCAACACATAAAGTTTTAGGAGTAACTATTGATAAAATTTGTCTTGGACAAATATGAAATGAACTAACCAAACGTGTTTCTCAAAAGCTATATAACTCGCAAAAATTAAAATTTTCAAATGCTCATGCTCGAAAACTATTTTTTCTGACATATCCAACCAATCATTGACATGCTTCAACACTCTGGGACTCTGCTAGGCAAACACATTAAAAACCCCTTTTTAGTATTCACAAGCGAGCCCTTAAAATTTAAACCCCTTTTAAAATCCACATCTTTGACAGCTCACGACTATAAAATTTTTGAGTTCTTCCCCTAAAATTAAAAATTTGAATTTTAAAAAAGGCATTATTATGCATAAAATGTATTGGTTTTGCACCATCAAATCTAAAATTAAACTTTCATTCAAATCAGAACAGACATTCACCAAACTTTAGTACCCCGTCCCAGATTAGATTTATTTTAAAAGTAGCTTGATGTATTCCGGGGGAAACCTTTGGGAAAAATTTACCATTATCAATTAAAATTTTGTCAGATCACAAAGCATTAAAAAAAAATTTAAAAAGACCCTTTAAGGAAAAAAACACAAAAACATTGTTAAGGATATGTGCACTATTTCTTTGATTTTGAAATGATTTGAACATTTATATTTAATATTTGTGAGTATGATGTGTTAGATATGTATATTTGCATCATCAGCTCTTCATTTTCTCTCTGTCTGTCTGTTTCTTCTGTCTGTCTGTTTTCTGTCTGTCTGTCTGTCTTCTGTCTGTTTCTGTCTCTGTCTTTCTCCCCTCTATGTCTCGTCTGTCTGTCTGCTGTTCTTTCTCCCTTCTCTCTCTCTCTCTCTCTCTCTCTCTCGCTCTCTCTCTCTCCCCCCTCTCTCTCTCAATAGTTAATATGAAATTTTTTGGGTTTTTTTTTATTTTTTTTTTGTTGTTGTTGTTTTTTGTTTTTGCCCGAGGGCTGGATGAAAAAAAGTATATTGTACTTATTCCTTTACCCTCGTTAATAAAAAATTCGTTCGTTCGTTCGTTCGTTCTCTCTCTTTGAAAATCTATTGTTATAATGGTAGCCTACCTACTACATCATACGTTTGCTATTTTTAGCATCTCATATAAGTTTACTTGTTTGACGCTCAATGAAATATTGTGTTATTGTATGCTGGTATGCTTTCAGTAATCTGTTCAAACTGTTAAAACCAACAATTATCTCATTCACGCGACGCGCACCCGCCTCGCAAGTCAAAGCGATTTGATCTAGCGTCTGTGTCAGTCAAACTGATCCCACAGTTACTGCAATAAGTAAGTAAACATGGTGCTTAACGTCCACAGAAACCATAAGGCTTATTAGGGATGGGGAAAGGGGGGAAGGGGGTATGGAGATGGGGGGGGGGGGGGGAGGGGGATTATATCCTATCGTACACTGTCACCACAGAATGATTTCTCATTTAAATGGGCACGATGAGAGCCCCTTTTAATGTTTCAGTAGGAAGTGATGGACAAATCACAGGCAGTGTCCACAAACCACAACCTTTTTTAAGAGAAAAGGGGAAACCGAAGCGGACGAACCGAGGGCTTTGCTTACAGCCCAAACCCTTTCCCCTAGGCCAAACCCCTCACAGTCGCAGGCACCAAAGGAAAAAACAATCACATAAACAACCACCAGCTATTAGCTGCAGTTAATTACACTTTGATAATAATAATAAGTATTGTCATAATGGATAGCTCTTATACAACGCAGGTCGTTTTGCAGAACGAAAACTCAGTCGATGCGCTGCTACCACACACTATTCACGCGCATAAACATGTAGACGTACACACAGTCTATGCTCACACTCACAGAAATGGTCTACCTAGGTGTGTGCTGAAAAAGCCTGTCTGACCAGGAAAGTCTCGAGCAAGATTTTGAATTCAGAGCGGGGAAATTTCGCAGACGCAGGCAGCTCGGAATTCCAGACAGATCAGTAGAGTGATGAAAATGAAAGAGCTTGGTACTGCGTGCTGGTGCGGGTTTCTTTTTGCGTGGAAACCTTTAAAAAAATCACCTCTTAGCTTGTTACTATAAGTACAATCTTTTACTGTTTTTAGACTAATTTGGCCTGATTTTTTTTGTGTGTGTGTGTGTGTGTGTGTGTGTGTGTGGTTGGCGGGGTGGGGGAGGGGGTAGTGTTGAGGGGGGTGAGAGATAGAAAGGGGGGCTGTGTGGATGTGCGTGTGTGTGGAGGCGGGAGGGGTTGTATGGATATGGGTAAGGCTGTGAAGAAATAGGACAAAAATAGTGATAACTATATTTGTGTCTATTAATTTATTATATGTCAGTCATATCATGTTTGTGATACTGTTTACTTTACAGCGTTTTTCCATAAGTAATTTATATTTATATCATTTTTTATTTGAATAATGCTTGTGGTATTAGCACGTTCTGCTCGCTCTTAGACACGTGTCAGTTTTATTTCTTTGTTGTTTGTTTTGCATGTTTGGCACCCACGTTTTCCTTTGAATGGAATAAAGAAGTACTTGACTTGAGCGCTGACCAAAATATGTCAGATTACGTTTATGCGTAAAACACCAAGTTACCTTACGTTTGGGAATTTTAAAAAAAGAAGCTTACTTCTCGCTTGAAAAGGGCGGTGGGTGCGAGATGTTGGGTATGTTCAGAGCGAAGCTCAAAAGTAAGGAAGATGTGCTGTCGAAGTGACGGTACGCAAAAGCTGCCACTGCCTGTTCGCAGCGGAATTTTACAGGCAGCCAGTGAACAGTGGTGTTATGTGGTCTCGCTTAGAACAGTTTATTGAAGAACATGACTCCTGAACTATGAATAAAAGCTGAAGGCCTTTACCTTGTGAAGTATCGATCCTCTATCCCTCACTCTCTCTCGGGCAATGTCGTCTCTTTTTATAACAGATCACAAAATTTAACAAGTACCATCAAGAACCAAAACACAAGCCGTCGACAGCGTAGGTGTGATTCACAGGACAGACTGAGCAAGCTCTGGCAAAACGCAGAGAAGACACGCAGAGGTATATAGTCTTGCGTCATCAGACACCACAACCCTGACCCACACTGAGTGGAAATTTTCACTCCGGCTCTATGCTCTTCCTTATTGTGGTCGGAAATCAACTTGGCTAAGGCCTCGTAGCGACGCAGCACTTACTGGGCCCGAGCCTAAGCCGAGCTGTCCAGCAACTGCGCGAGTCAATGAATGCTGCAAACTCCAAACAGTGGTTTACGACATACTTCCTTCCTTCAGGAGGCAGGTGCCGGAAAGCGGCGTTCGGAGTGTGTGAATGCTGATCGACTTTGTAGAGGTAGTGGTTGAGTGGTTATTATTATGTTAGAACCACCAGCTCGTCATGCATTGGAGCAACTGCCTTGTATGCGGAGACCGCCTGACGATCGAGTAAGCTGAATTAGTCAATTGTCTCCACGCTATTTTTTCGGTTCTCTTTCTCGACGAGATTGCCTAAGACTGTAGGGTATTTCTGTCGTGGCTGTAGGTCTACCACATTAACATAATACTTTAGACCTAATAATAGCTATGACCATATAATAATCTCTGTACAACCACGCAGATATTTTTACAGTGCAAATTCCAGGTATCTGCATACGGGTATGTGCGTGTAGTTCATGATTTAGAATTATTGAGATATGTTCTTCGTTGTGCGATCGAACGACAGCTTTAATTTCCCGCTGGAATTAATAAAGTATATTGTTATTGTTATCTTTTCACTGTGCATGCTTACACTTTTACGCTGTAATTGACGTGTTGACTAATAACACTCAGTTTAACTGTTTATCCTCTTCTGGATTTCCTTTTCCCTGTGATCACCTTTCATCCTGTCTTCTTGATAAGCTGCAACTGTGGTTTTGTTATGTGGGAATATTTTTTTATTTCTTTTTGAAAACCGAAGAAGACAATATTTGTGGAAAGCGTTGTACATCGTCGTGTTCACTGTTCACTGTTCACTGTTCTACGCCAGGAGTAAATGAGGAACTCTGCATGATTTGCCTGCTGCTGGAGATTCTTTCTGTTAGCTTCCGTCACCGAACTGGTCCATTCCACTTCACTGGATCCCCACTCCCCTTCAGGTGTAAAGACTATCGCGTGTTGTAAATACCAAATCGGAGACAGTCATGTATAACTTCAGGATGTGGATGGTTTTTTTTGTCGTCGTTGTTTTTGTTTCTTTCTTTCTTCTTCTTCTTCTTGTGTGTGTGTGTGTGTGTGTGTGTGTGTGTGTGTGTGTGTGTGTGTGTGTGTGTGTGTGTGTGTGTGTGTGTGTGTGTTGTTATTGTTTTGTTATCTGATTTTGTGTGTGTGTGTGTGTGTGTGTGTGTGTGTGTGTGTGTTGTTTTGTTTTGTTATCTGATTTTTTTATATTATTATTGTGTGTGTGTGTGTGTGTGTGTGTGTGTGTGTGTGTGTGTGTGTGTGTGGGATGGTGTTTTTTGTTTGTTTGTTTGTTGTTGTTGTTTGTTTTTGTTTTTTTGCTCTCCCATCATCTGACGATGAGGGTGATAACTGATGATGCTATGAAGCTCCATTTCGGTTTGAGACTCCTTAGCATGCTTACTGTCATAATTATCCCGGGGTTAATCGAGCCCGGGAACCGTGTAGCACCTGCAGTGTTGGTCAAGTAATTAGAGCAACACTCTCAAAGAAGCATCCGTAAAGTGGACTGATGAAGGTCGACTGGTGGTTCCAGCCTTCCCACTGGGCCCATAGCACTCCCAGCTCTGGGTAGGAGCCGGCCAGGACTGAAAAATCCCATATGACTATGATGGGATTTGCACCCCAAGACCTTCCGGCCCGCAGTGTCCGGCGACGCACTAACCACTGCGGTACGGGGGCCGGCTTGTATTTTGTTTTGTTTTTGTTTGGGATTTTGTGAGCTGATGAATGTTGTTCTGTCTTGACACGACCTTCACGGCTGACGGCCGGGCGTCAACAATCTATATTCAGTCGAGCCTGTTTCGTTCAACACTGACTCGAGTAGCGTGTTCAAAAATCCGGGCAAGCTATTTAGGGCTCCGGTTAACACAAGGCCAAGGCTGACTGATAACTGCCAGACCACACCTCATTTGCCCTTGGGCGGAATTGGGTGGGTGTAGGCGGAACTGAGGGTAGGCGAGTGCTACGATGTGTAACAACTAGACTGATTTAGATTAAAGAACTGCTGAAGTTCCTGATTTGTGAGGGAAAACGAGGGAAAAGATTTACACCATTTAGTCAATCAATCAATCGGATTAGTATTTGTATGGCGCATCCATATAACCAGTAAGTTCTAAGCGCGTCACATTATATAATACTGTTCAACAAGTACAAACTAACACAAAACACGCTCAAAGCTGCCCTCAAAATGATGTACCATGATATAATAACAATACTAATACAGCACACATTGAAGTACAAGCCTGAACATAATTAAATTAACGGTAGCAAAATCAGTTCAAAATTGAAGATCATCAACACACTGACAACCCGGATCTAAAGCGCACGGTTGCCGCGGTGGGGGGGGGGGGGGGGGGGGGGGGGGGGGGAGGGGGGGAACAGGGGGGGGGGGGGGGTAGCAAATCACTAAAGACGGGTAGTCTGTCGCAGTATTCATGGACTGAGTCGGCGACTGCGATGAAATGTAGGCCTGACCTGAATTATTAATCACATTAAACGGCCAGACTGCGTAGGAGGGATAATGGCCGATATAATAACACAGTACTGCTGAATCGCGGAATACATTTTGCAGTCTGCAGTTCAGCTGTGAAAGACATGAGATAAGCCTGCATATTAACATGACCAACGCCGTGGTGATTGCTCAGTTGCATTCCTTGCTCAGTAGGATAATTAGTGCCAAGTATTTTAAGGCGATCTGTAGCCTACTCGGCAGTGTACTGTGAAACAATAAAACTGTACTTACCTTCTCAGTCGAATGCAACAGCCGGTAGCACGTTTCTGTTGTTTGCCTTCTTATGAATGGACGAGTTGAGCTGACTCCAGTGGCCCTCTGAATCACTGTTTGTGGTTATAAATAAAACTACGCAAGACTGAATTTCCGCATACCGGATAACTCCGATTTTTGGCCAGGTCACTTCCTTTTTCCGCTGTGTAGGTAGTAGCTCGGCCTGTGGCTTACATGCAAAACGATGGGCTTAGACAAGGACACACACACACACACACACCACACACACACACACACACACACACACACACACACACGCACGCACGCACGCACGCACGCACGCACGCAGCACACACGCACCACCACACACACACACACACACACACACACACACACACACACACACACACACACACACACACACACACACACACACACACACACACACACACACACACACACTCATAAAAATGCACTAATTACAGAATTTCTTCCTCCAAGTATATTATAGTCAAGAATAAATTCACCATCTGGTTCGATCCCACAAATAACTCACCACAACAATGCCACTGCTTCAGGAACAAGACTGATCCCGACCTGCTCAGATTCCTTCTGTCGAGTGGAGAGAAGTGTTTGACGGCAGCGGCTGATTTCCTTATATATTACCTATATATATCCTCCTGTACCTCGGGAATACGTTTTGGGCCGGCGATGTGACCGATTCACACGTTGGCTGATTTAAAAAAAAAAAAAAAAAAAAAAAAAGGTGCTGTGCACCGGATCCGCAGAGTTTGAGACAAAAATAGCTGTGTCTCGTACACACATACGCTGCAAGCGCCGCGTGGTTTTTGTCTTTGCTAATGCTGCTATCGAGCTCGGAGAATCGGCGTAATCGGTCTTACTACAGAGTTAATATAGCGCGGAATACGTCTGGCGTAATAATAATAATAATAATGAATACTTAGAGCGCCTAACCCGCACAGGCACGAAGCACTTATATATATTCTTTAAAAATGTAATATACAAGTTTTCAAGATCTAAGCATACAACGCACACGTACACACACACACACACACACACACACACACACACACACACACACACACACACACACACACACCACACACACACACACACACACACACACACACACACACACACACATACACACACATACACACACACAGCATATGCGTACGCCGCGCGAACGCACACAGTCACACGCACGCACACAGTCACACACACGCTCGCACACGCACACACACACACACACACACACACGCACCGCACGCACGCACGCACGCACGCACGCACGCACGCACGCACGCACGCACACACACACACACACACACACACACACACACACACACACACACACATTTTGGAGTATGCAAAAATGTCGACTCAGAGAAAACATTCCTTACCCTTGAACTGTGCCCGCGGTCATCCCGTCTTTGAGCCACAGACGGAAACTTGTGAAAGAAACTCATATCGTTTTCGTCCGAAGATTTCGAGGTAGAAATGCGATGTGGAACACGATAGTGGTAGTACAAAATTATGCTTTGTTCAGCCATGGTGTCGTCTGCAAAGACCTAGTTTCAAACCTCGCTTTCGATTTCGTGACCCGCGGTGACTAATCTAATCTCACGGAGCAGTATGGTCCGTTATGATTGTAAAAATAAAAACGATACGATCAGCATTCCAGATTCAAAATCACTTTATTATCTCATCCGACATATTAAAAACGTGGTAATGAGAGTCGGGACAAAAAATCTCGTGTGAAGATTTGACCTGCGTTCCAGGCTCAGAGAAAGTTTGCCTGTTTCAGTCCAGCAGTGTTTGTTCTGTCAGTAGAAAATAAATACGTTGATCGCTAAATGATAGTTTGTAGGCTACACGACAGACATCCGCTTCGGCACTCTCCATGGTGAATTTTCTTCATTATTTATATTTTTTGTTTTGTTTTAGATTTTCGTCGTCGTTGTTGTTGTTGTTCATATTATTATTACTGTTGTTATTGTTGCTGTTGTTGTTGTTGTTATCATCATTATTATTGTCTTTGTTGTTATTGTTTTTGTTGTTGTTGTTGTTGCTGTTGTTATTATGGTTATTGTTGTTATTATTATTAGTAGTATTAAATCGTTGATGTTGTTCATAATAACAATAATACTTTTTGTGTGTGTGTGTGATATTGTTCCAAGATGCCATGAGTTCAGACGTATTCTAACATTCCGTTCTACCTTTGTTTTGTTGAGTTTCCGGTTTCGATGTTGTTGCAATGTAGTATTAACATATTTTTTCGTAAGCTATACCCGTTGCGGTCGGTTTGTCCGTACCCCAAACCCATTTTGCTCCTTCGGTACCCTATCCAACATTCCATAAAATTAGTACATTTTGTTTGGAAAATATCCCTCGCCCTGATATTATAACCATACTGGTCGAATGGGCATAAAAAAGATACATATATAACAACACTAGCTACTTACTTGGTAAATATTCCAATCTTTAATTTTGCAGATTTTTGCAAATTGGATTTTTTCCTTTTCATGCAAGTTTATTCAGCGGGCGGGAGAGATCAGCTGGTAAGGCATGGCGAAATACTGACGCGGGTTCGAGTCCCACGTGCGGCAGGGATTTTTCTCCCAGAGTCAACCTCCAGTGCAGATGTTTACGGTGTTCGTACAGTACCTGTGTGTAATCGCGTGCATTAATATTTGTGCGCACGTTAAAAATCCCAAACACCGGCAGTCTTACCATTGTTTGGACACACGAAAACACCACACAAGCTGATCGGAATGGGTAGCGCTGCTCTTGCGGCTGCTATGCCGTACCCAGGTAAGGCGACCCGATTTTTTAAATTATTGTTTTTAAGCGTTGATTTACAACAACAAAATTAAGAGCTCTAGAAACAAAAACGCTGGGTTTGTTTTGAGAGAGAGAGAGAGAGAGAGAGAGAGAGAGAGAGAGAGAGAGAGAGAGAGAGAGAGAGAGAGAGAGAGAGAGAGAGAGAGAGAGAGAGAGAGAGAGAGAGAGAGAGAGAGTAGTGCCAAAAGAGCTTCTGAATGAAAGCTTGCAGGTGTACGGTTAAAATATCGTTCCGCTGGTCAAAGTTATGCATCCCTTTCAGTATGATACCTTATTGGTCCGAGAGGTAACTTGACCTACCGCGCACCCCCCTCCCCCCGCCCCCCAGTACTCAGCCAAACTAGACTTACAGTGTTCTTTAGAGTGTGCCAGATACATTACAAATTGTTCCCAAGAAAACTTTTGGGACGCATCAAGGGTACAGCCTTGACGTAAGGGTACCGTCTTTCACACCAACTGAAGACGCCAAAGAGCGGTGGAAAACCACCTGAATTAAATCATCGAGAAATCTTTTCTTTTCTTATTGATCATAATGATTAAAATAAACAATGAGTGTGGGTCCAAATGCCTTCTGCACTGTCTAGAACAAACAGAATCAAAATATGGTGAGGCACTGACAAACAGTTATGGTTTAACTAAGCATACTGTACTTGTAATGTGGAAAATCTTAGAAATGTAAACAATATTTCTTTTCTTTTTCTGTCAGAAGTTCTGTATCACCCTATTCACTGATTCTTTGCTTCAGAATGCCACAGTTTGGTCTTGGGTTTATTCTGAACCCAATTTTGTGAAGCTGTGACGTGTCTGGTTGTCACAGTACTGGATGTACCGTACCTCCCCTATCCCCGTAGTCCAAAAATGTCAGAATGTGTGTTTTCACCCATAGTAACATGATTTTATTGTTACAAAACTTCATAAATCTAAAGTTTTCTTAGTTTAAAATAGAATAGTGTACATTCTGAAATATCTTCATCCCAGTTTAGTGTTCAGTTTGTCTACAGATAATTGCATTATGCAGAACTGAGTAGACGGAAATCTTAGAAATGAAACAGTTATGTCCATTCTTTTTCTGTCAAAAGTTCTACATCACACTTTTCACTGATTCTTTGCATCAGAATGCCACAGCAGGGTCTTGGGTTTATTCTGAATTATCTGTAGACAAAGTGAACACTAAACTTTGATGAAATTATTTCAGAGTGTACATTATTCTCTTTGAAACTAAAAAAAATAGACTTATGAAGTTTTTGTAGCAATAAAATCATGTTACTATGGGTGAAAATACAAATTCTGACATTCTTACATTTGAGGGTAGGGGAGGTAAATCCATTTCTGTGACAACAGACACGTCACAGCTTCACAAAATTGGGTTCAGAATAAACCCAAGACCCTACTGTGGCATTCTGATGCAAAAAAAATAATATATATATCAGAGAAAAGTGTGATGTAGAACTTTTGACAGAAAAAGAAAGGACATAATTGTTTCATTTCTAAGATTTTCCGTCTACTCAGTTCTGCATAATGCAATTATCTGTAGACAAACTGAACACTAAACTTTGATGAAATTATTTCTTCATTTCTAAGATTTCCACATGACAAGTACAGTATGCTTAGTTAAACCATCACTGTGAGCCAGTGCCTCACCATATTTCGATTCTGTTTGTTCTAGACAGCGCAGAAGGCATTTGGACACAAACTCATTATTTATTTTAATCATTATGATCAACAAAAAATGATTTCTCGATGATTTAGTTCAGGTGGTTTTCCACCGCGCTTTGGCGTCTTCAGTCGGTGTGAAACTTACGTCAAGGGCCGTACCCTTAGTGCATCCCAAAAGTTTTCTTGGGAACAATTTGTAACGTATTTAGCACACTCTAAGGAACACTGTAAGACTAGTTTGGCTAAGTACTGGGGGGTGGGGGTGGGTGCACGGTAGGTCAAGTTACTTCTCGGTCTATATGTTTTACTTATATTTTGTTCCCGGCCTGACGTTATCTTATTACATAGGCTTCCAGGTACGCAAGCTATGTCATCCAAAACGGGGGGGTGAGAATGGGGCCAACTGGGTATCTGCCAGTACAGAGTGCACAGGGAGCACCGAACATTACCTATGCCGGCTTTGCACTTGTGACTTGATCAAGTGCAGCCTACGTTTCAAGGTGACTTCTACTCTTCATCCTCGACACGCCTATGTCTGTCCTACTCGTTTTAGTGCGAGCTTTAGCGGTGTAGCCTAAACTGGACAAATCCGGTTATTATTGACACGTACATTCTGAGAGACGGAATTTAGTGCCTTCGTCTGACTGTGCGAAGAGTTAGGAATGCAAACTGCCGGTCATATTCTTGTTCGTCTATTTTGACGGAAGAGAATGGAAGGTGCGCGGGAAATCTCATATTCCGTCAGAGCGTATACAGGTCCGTATATTTGAAATTTATTCTAATCTTTTACTGAGCTTGAGCCCACAATGTTTTTCCTTCCTTCTTCTTTCGATCCATTCACCTAAATATGACATACATTCTGCGTCGCTGACTGGACATTGAAGTATCAAGAATCAATCGATTAAAACCCTGTCATCTTTTAAAGCCAAACTGAAAACCTTCCTCTTCTCACAGTATTTCCATCCTAACTAATATCAGTACCGTGTTTCTGCTACAGTCATTGTGTGTGTGTGTGTGTGTGTGTGTGTGTGTGTGTGTGTGTGTGTGTGTGTGTGTGTGTGTGTGTGTGTGTGTGTGTGTGTGTTGTGTTGTGTGTGTGTGTTGTGTGTGTGTGTGTGTGTGTGTGTGTGTGTGTGTGTGTGTGTGTGTGTGTGTGTGTGTGTGTAGTGCTTTTGTTTCTGTTGCTTTTTGTCTTGCTTTTTTTTCTGTGTGTGTGTGTGTGTGTGTGTGTGTGTGTGTGTGTGTGTGTTTGTGTGTGTGTGTGTGTGTGTGTGTGTGTGTGAGTGTTTTTTGTTTTCTTTGCTTTTTTTCTTTGCTTTTTTTTCTTTGTGTGTGTGTGTGTGTGTGTGTGTGTGTGTGTGTGTGTGTGTGTGTGTGTGTGTGTGTGTGTGTGTGTGTGTGTGTGTGTGTGTGTGTGTGTGTGTGTGTGTGTGTGTGTGTGTGTGTGTGTGTTTTAAATAATACTTTATGTAAATTGTTTTGGTAGGACTATGCTCTACATGTGCATAGAATATCATATTTAGGTTAATATGTATCATGTGAGCGCCCAGGGCGTTGATGAGCGCATGATAAATGTACATTATTATTATCATTATATTTTCACAACAGTACAAGTATAATATAGAGTACTTTGTAACTTCAAGCAACATGTCCACGCTGGTCAGTGAAAGGAAGCCGGAACTGTATAAATACATATCAACTTCTATGTACTGGTGCTGGTACTGTTTCCGTTGTGTAACAAATCGTACGAATACGCTTCCTGGTTCAAGGTGTGCCATTATTTATATCAAGGCTAAAAGAACCCATTGCTGACTAAGAACCGAGCTCTGGTTTTGTGTGTTACACAGATCGAGTTGCCGGTGAAGGAAATCCCACCCGCCCCCCACCCCCCACCCCCACCCCTCCCTTCACGCTCAGTGCCCTCGGTAAAACTTGCCAAGAGTCTGAGTTGAGATTGACTATGGAAGCGGCTATGTAGTTGAGACTGGCTATGGAAGCTATGGAGTTGAAATTGACTATGGAAGCGGCTATGTAGTTGAGACTGGCTATGGAAGCTATGGAGTTGAGATTGACTATGGAAGCGGCTATGGAGTTGAGACTGGCTATGGAAGCTATGGAGTTGAGATTGACTATGGAAGTGCTATGGAGTTGAGACTGGCTATGGAAGCTATGGAGTTGAGATTGACTATGGAAGTGGCTATGGAGTTGAGACTGGCTATGGAAGCTATGGAGTTGAGATTGACTATGGACGCACGCACGTAACTTGAGCATCGGACGCGTATGGTATGGTTCCCCGCGTAAAAAAAAGAAGAAAGAAACTATCCAAGCGAGAGCATGTTACACCGTTGCTAAAACAAACTGCACTAGCTTCCGGTGGAGAAATTCCCGCGAATTCAGTACAAGATTACCACTTCGGCGTACCGCCACTTTGAAGCCGGGATGACTGAATCCCTTCCATATCTGTTCGCGTCTTTCAATACCTATCAGCGTTATGCCGCTCTATTTGTTTGTTGTTGTTGTTGTTTCTTTCTTTCTTTCTCTCTTGTTTTTGTTTGTTTGTTTGTTTGTTTGTTTGTTTGGGTGTTGTTTTTGTTTTGTTTTGTTTGTTTGTTTGTTTGTTTGATTGATTGTTTGTTGTTGTTCGGTTTTGTTGTTGTAGTTGTTTTGAAGATTTTGTGTTGATTTTTTAATGCCAGCTCTACATCTTTCGCACACTCATTCATATTCCTAAGGCCTCTCCTCTCTCTCTTCTCTCTCTTCTCTCTCTCCCCTTCTTTCATCTCTTTTCTTTTCCTACTCTCTCTCCTCTCTCTCTCTCTCCCTCCCCATCTTCTCAATCACTTATATTACATGTTCGTAATATATTGTTATGCACTTGACCACTCCTCTGCTGCGAGTGGGTTTATAATATTCTCCTTCTTCTCTCTTCGCTTTACGTCCACAACTTTCTAAACACAAATACCACTCGACTTTCAAATCAGTCTTGAGCTTGAATCCGCGTGCGTGCGAGTGGGTGTGTAATAATATGTCAGTCACTTCTTCTTCAGTGTCGCTTTACGTCCACAGAAATCATAACGCAAACAAGCCCACCTCGACTTTCAATCAGCTCTTGAGCTCTGAGATCAGTCACAGTGT
The DNA here is from genome assembly GCA_018857735.1 of Alviniconcha marisindica. Taxonomy (NCBI): domain Eukaryota; kingdom Metazoa; phylum Mollusca; class Gastropoda; family Provannidae; genus Alviniconcha; species Alviniconcha marisindica. Next base: position 712,701 of record JABMCL010001226.1, read on the forward strand.
TTGTTTGTTTGTTTGTTTGTCAGTGTTGCTTTACGTCCACAGAAATCATAACGCAAACAAACCCACCTCGACTTTCAAACAGCTCTTAAACTCTGAGATCAGTCACAATGTTTGTTTGTTTGTTTGTTTCAGTGTTGCTTTACGTCCACAGAAATCATAACGCAAACAAGCCCACCTCGACTTTCAAACAGCTCTTGAGCTCTGAGATCAGTCACAGTATTTGTTTGTTTGTTTGTTTGTTTGTTTGTTTCAGTGTTGCTTTATGTCTACAGAAACCGTAGGCTTATTAGGGACGGGGAGCCCCGGACGGCCACCTCGACTTTCACACAGCTCCTGAGCTCTGCACTCACTATGTCTGTCAGCGGTGACATGCACTGACAGTACTTTATATGTGTGTGTGTGTGTGTGTGTGTGTGTGTGTGTGTGTGTGTGTGTGTGTGTGTGTGTGTGGTGCGTGCGTGCGTGCGTGCGTGCGTGTGCTGTGTGTGTGTGTGTGTGTGTGTGTGTGTGTGTGTGTGTGTGTGTGTGTGTGTGTGTGTATGTGTGTCACGTTGTTGTTCAGAGCATTTAATGTCACACGAGAGGGTGTTCAGTAATTAAAGGCGCGTTGAGTCTGTATCCTGTTATTTAAGAAATTGCGTCATAGAGGTACTCTTTATAAATATTATTATTGTCACCATTATTATTATTAGTGTCAATTTACAGCTTTATCAATACTATACTGGGCTACTCAGTTGTACGCGCGGCATTAATAACAGCCGACCTCGTTCAGCCGGTTAAGATGTATTGATTGTTAAAACAACCTGTTTCTCCAGCACACCGCCTATCGTTCAGACGGCCTCCACTGCCAAACCAGACTAGCTGATCATTATAAACGGCAGTGTCTGACGTCTCCACTGATTGGCCTAGCTCGTTTTGCGCGCGTCTAGGCTTTCGGCAATTCATTATATTCTTCAATCCACTTAGAAGGGGTTTGAGAATCCCCAAAGACGTTTTTGATATGCACAAAAAAGAAGCTTCGGAAATTCCCACACACAAAAAGTAACGCTCGGTTAGGTAAAACTTGAAATCCCGTTCTATCGTCTTGGATTCTATATATGTGTAGAGTATGACTCACTCGCAACTGAGGAGCACAAAGACTGGCCGGCTGAGTAGGTTAGTAAGAGTGAGGCCTGGGCACTCAATCCCACATAGTTCAGGAGCTGTGTGAGAGTCGAGGTGGCCGTCCTGAGCTGTCCGTCATAGCGAGCCTTCTGGTTTCCGTGGACGTAAAGAATTATTGAACCGTGCTTCGGATTGGTCACAACTTGTCCCTAATATGTCAACTGACATCTGAGGACATTAAGCATCACTTCATCATCATCACTCAATCCACGACTGACGACCACAGCGTTGGCCATCAGTGTAACCGGCGAGGTGGTGCTTACCCCACTGTGAAACGGTGAGGCTCATATGAAACACCGAAAAGACAGAGAAATCGAAATCCTCGTTATGGGTAATGTTGCTGTTATCAAGTAAGTAAGTAAGTAAACATGGTGCTTAACGTCCACAGAAACCACAAGGCTTATTAGGGACGGGGAGAATGGGGGAAAGGGGTATGGAGGTGGGAGGAGAGGGAGATTATATACCTATCGCTACACTGTCACCACCAGAATGATTCCTGCATTAAGATGGGCAGCGATGAGAGCCATTTTAATGTTTCAATAGGAAGTGATGGACAAAGTCACCGGACAGTGTCCAAAAACCACAACCTTTTTGAAGAGAAAGGAGAGCCGAAGCGGTATCGAACCGAGGTCCTTCCGCTTACCAGCCTAACGCCTTACCGCCAGGCCAAACCGGCTCACTGCTGTTATCATCAGGGCCAGTGTGCCAAATAGCGAGGGTAATCCGTTGCCCATTTCACTGGAAATGAGGCTGTCCGGCTTGTTGGGTGAATTTTGAAAGAATGGGGGCACGTCAATCATTCTCAATGATAAATGAGTGTTTTGTTGTGACTGCAGAAACTGACTGGATCTTGTGCAACGTTATCCGGGTCGACAATCTGAACCAAGAATGTTTCTTTTTCTTTTTTCTTTTTTTTCTTTTTTTAATTGTATAACCTTTTACGTGTTTGTATCTGGGTCAATGGAAAAAGAATATGGGTACGACTGACTATATCATTATGCAAGCAAACTTGCCGCTGATAATCAGATTTGTTGACCCATGTGACAGCATTGAGTGGGTTCATAACAGTCAGCCCGGCAGTGTTACGCAAAGTCGTGTCCTAGGCGGCATTGGTTTACGACATCCTTTCTCCAACCACTGGTTACGCGATATGTCTCCAAAAAACAGCCAGATAACTGATACGGAGTTTTTTCTTGGTACCTAAATGGCGGCAAGTTTGTAACAGACAGCTCAGATTATATCAGGCGTTTCTTTTATAACCGCTCACATTGCTTACTCCTGCTGCACAAATAAAACCAAAATCGTTTTAATCGAGACGGAACTCTCTTTTTTTTTTAAACGAGGCGGACTCGCCTCGTGTTTATGTGCGTGCTGAATTCAACGTTGTTGTTTTAACGGTCGTTTTAGTGCCCGAACCTTTCCGAGGGCGCTCACAGAGTCGGTGGGCAGACGCATCAGACCAAAAGTGACCTATCATGTCGCAACCAGTCCTGGCAAAGTTTGGAGGGAGGTGCGGGAAAGCGAGGCTTGGAGTGCAACACTAACAACTATCAAGATATGCAACTCGAAGTACACTATACTGGTTATTGTTCGTTTTAGTTACTACTGATCTGAATTAACTATGAACTACTAACCTAATTTGGACTGCTTCCGGGGTACACTGTTCATACCGTGATACTTTGATGGTGTCGACTTTGAAACACACCGTCCGAGCCAGTTACTGTAGCTAGCATAAGTCAAGACGTCAGATTTTGAGAGTCTGGTTGCGGTGTGACTTCAGTTAATCGATTGGGGAGGGGGGTGGGGTTAGGGAGAGGGATCGGAGGGAGGGGGGTTAGCCACCACGCCCAGATAGCTGAAATCTGCCGGCTATAAACCAATTCAACAATTTCGAGGCCAGCCTTTTTCTAAAATAACTTTAGTTCCATCGTTCCCACTGACCCGGACAGTTTTCGATGACAAGCTCTCAATAAACCAACAAGTTGTTAAAGCGTGTCAGTCTACCTACCTGGAGCTGAGTAGAATTAGCTCAGTTAGACATGTCCTCACAGCTGAGGCTACCCAAACCCTTGTCACATCCCTGGTATTGTCACGTCTTGAGTACTGTAACTCTCTTTTGTCAAAAATGTCCAAACTTCAAAAGGTTCAAATTTGTTCTGCCAGACTCATTTTCAAGACCTATAAACGCACTCATGCTTCATAAATTGACTAAGCTGTATTGGCTTCCAGCAGCTCAAAGAACTGAATATAAAGCCTCCTCCATGTGCTATGATGTAGTCTCAGAAACTGCCCCTCCTTATTTGTCTGACCTGCTTCACCTGTACATCCCATCCCGTTCATTGCGTTCCTCTGCTGACACCCGCACTTTTCGGATTCCAAAAAGAAAGAAAAAGTTCCAAGGGCAACGCACTTTTTCCCATCTGGGCCCCGTCACTTTGAATAAACTCCCCTATTCTGTACGCTATGCTGCAATAAAATCCCAGTTCAAAACTCAACTCAGAACCACACTATCCCTCTCGGTCCATGGACCAAACTCCTAAAACATTTTTGCTTCCGCTTCCAGTCATACCCCCTCCTTCACCCCTCTTTTCCGTTGACCTGCCTGTATCGATGTGTTCGTGCTGCACGCGTGCCTGTTTGCATGCGTAAGCATTTTTTTCTCACATGCTGGAAAAATGATTGTGACTTTATTTATTTCAGTGTACCCTTAGTATGGTCTCTTTATTTATTTGTACCTTTATTCGCAGCAAAAACCTTGATAATGTCTTTGTTCGGAAGATGCCGTTCTATTCTATATTCTGGGGCTGCCGATTTTGTTGTTGCTGGTACGTCATTACTGAGAATTAAATGGTGAGTTGCTGCTTTTAGCTTTTTCTTTTCTTTTCTTTTTTCTTCCAGTTTCCTCTATAAGTACCGTTAACAGGACTACAGTTTTGAGGAGTCAAACAACCTGCCATATGTCATAATTTGTATGGAACCAAGCTTTTTTACCGCTCAAGTCTTTTTTGGACCCATCTACATGCCGGCACAGACATACTGAACACCAGTCTACAGAGCTTATGCGCATCATGCTAACGAAATACACACAAATCCGGCCTTGTTCCAAGGTGAGTCCCCTACCCCTCAACCACGCCCACACCCAACCACCGTCACCACTCCCAGCTCCCCGGCCACCACACTCACAGTCACGCTTCGCCTGAAACAAACTATAACAACAAAACAGCATCTGACCGCGACAGACGTTTATGCGTTGTGCCCAAAATTAATACGGAGGCCCGAGAGCCGAGTCTTAGCTCAGTCAGGGCCGGAGACATATAGATTACCGATATCGCAGACAGCTCGTTCTGGTTAATACATCAGTCAGGGATCGGAGTCATTGCCTAATAAGGACATCGAAGTTTCACCCCTGTGGTGTGTGAAAATTCCAGGTCATTGCCTAATAATAACTAACGAGCAGTTCGCGTGCCAGATTGAGCTTTTCTACGCCACCTGCAGAGCGGCCGCACGCGTCAGATCAATTTCACCATGCCTAGCGGCGAGCACGACTAAATACTAGCGATGTGAATGGCTACTTGTCACCGGGTCATGAGATTATCGACCGAGGAAAAAAAATAAATTTTTAAAACCTTCACGACTGCAAAGTTCGTGATCTGTTGAAATGCTTTTCGGCCAGTCACCTTCATGTTGCAGCAGCGGCAATTGAAGATCATACAGACCGCACTCGGCCGAGCATCGCCTTCGGCACAGGAAGGATATCGTACACCTGTGCTTCAGAGTTTAACAGACTGTGTGAGTGAGAGCCTGCCGGCGGAACAGACAAGGCGGAACAGACGAGGCTACGCCCCAGTCGCCATTCATCCGTCTAGACTGACTGGTTGGTAGCCTACTGTTAATCAGTCTTCATTAACATGTGGACACAATAGAATCCTAGCCAGTTGAAAACGACGTATTCAAGCGTGCAGCGTAGCTTATTGTTTTAGTGCTACTGAGTCGCGGCTAGGAGGGCAATGTATAGGTTTCACTGTTGAGGGACCGGGAGCGAAGAACTTGATTGGTGAACGGTGCAAATCGATGTTGATGCAATAATGAGGCTGTGCCTGTGCCATGTTTTATTTATGACCTTTCACGTGTTTTGAGGTTGTTGGTGTCGTTGGGGTTGGTTTGTTGTTGTTGTTGTTGTTTTGGGGGGAGGGGTCTATCACTCTGTGTGTGTGTGTGTGTGTGTGTGTGTGTGTGTCTCTCTCTCTCTCTCTCTCTCTCTCTCTCTCTCTCTCTCTCTCTCTCTCTCTCTCTCTCTCTCTCTCTCTCTCTCTCTCTCTCTCTTTCTCTCTCTCTCTCTTTCCTTCTCTGTCTCTCTTTCTCTCTCTTTGACGCACGCACGCACGCACACACGCACGCACGCACGCACACACGCACGCACGCACGCACGCACCACACACACACACACACACACACACACACACACACACACACACACACACACACACACACACACGCACACAAGTGACACACACAATATTACATGTACTGCTATATCCAAGTGAGAGAGAGAAAAAGGCGCAATGCCTGCACGATTTGTCACTACCTCGTTAGTGACAAAACGTGCCGGCACCGCTGCACGTTTTGTCACCTTAGTGACAAAACGTGCCGTAGTGACAAAACGTGCCTCAACAGCGCCTACCCCGCGGCTCAAAGCGCTGAATACACACAAATCCGGCCGCGGCTTGTGTTCCAAGGTAAGTCCCCTGCCGCCCACCCAGGCCCCCACCCAACTACCATCACCACTCCCAGCTCCCCACCAGACCCACAATCATACTTTGCCTTAAACAAATAAAAATAACAACAAAACAGCATCTGACCTTGACAGATCTTTTAGCGTTGGGCAGCTCAATACGGCCTGAGAGCCGAGTCTTAGCTCAGTAAGGTGAGAGATATAAACTGCCGATATCGGGGAAAGCACGTTCTGGTAAACACGTCAGAGCCGGATCGGAGTCATTACCTAATAAGGACATCGAATCTTCACCCCTTGTGGAAAAATGAAGGTTCCGAGTCATTGCCTAATAAGGATATAACGAGCAGTTCGCGTGACCGACGCGGGTCACACAGCATTTGTTCGCCGAGGCCGCGCGCGCCAGATACATTCATGCCTGTATAGGTTTCACTGTTGAGGGACCGGGAGCGAAGAACTTGATTGGTGAACGGTGCAAATCGATGTTGATGCAATAATGAGGCTGTGCCTGTGCCATGTTTTATTTATGACCTTTCACGTGTTTTGAGGTTGTTGGTGTCGGTGGGGTTGGTTTGTTGTTGTTGTTGTTGTTTTGGGGGGAGGGGTCTATCACTCTGTGTGTGTGTGTGTGTGTGTGTGTGTGTGTGTGTGTGTGTGTTCTCTCTCTCTCTCTCTCTCTCTCTCTCTCTCTCTCTCTCTCTCTCTCTCTCTCTCTCTCTCTCTCTCTCTTCTCTTCTCTCTCTCTCTCTCTCTCTCTCTCGTCTCTCTCTCATGTGTGTGTGTGTGTGTGTGTGTGTGTGGTGTGTGTGTGTGTGTGTGTGTGTGTGGTGTGTGTTGTGTGCCGTGTTGTTGTGTGTGTGTGTGTGTGTGTAGTGTGTGTGTGTTTGTGTGTGGCGTTTGTGTGCTTTTCCCCCTTGTTGTTTGTTGTTGCTGTTGTTTTTTAATTGATAATGCATAGCACGTTATACCAGCGATTAAACAGACAGCGTGTGAATGGCTACTTGTCTCAGATTCATCCGATATTTGTAAGCGCTACTCTTAAGTGTGTAAGTGGTACACGATGCCACGTTATCACTGCCTTTTTGTTTTCAAGAGAATGAAAGAGAGAAGGTCGGCTACTCCTCTTGCTTGTTTGTTCTAAAGATAGGCCTACCAACTGCAACAGGTTATCGATCGGGGGGAAAAAACGACATCAAAAACCCAACAGGTTATCGATCGGGGGAAAAAAACGACATCAAAAACCTTCACGTCTGCCAAGTTCATGGTCTGTTGAAATGTGTGTGTGTGTGTGTGTGTGTGTGTGTGTGTGTGTGTGTGTGTGTGTGTGTGTGTGTGTGTGCTCTCTCTCTCTCTCTCTCTCTCTCTCTCTCTCTCTCTCTCTCTCTCTCTCTCTCTCTCTCTCTCTCTCTCTCTCTCTCTCTCTCTCTCTCTCTCTTAATTTCAGCTAGTCAGTGTATGGTTAGGAAATGCCACATGAACAAACATACCAAAGGTGCTGCATGGTTTGACACTGAATGCAGAGAGGCGAAAAGAGAAAGTAAGGAAAAACTGCGAAAATTTCGGAAAACAAGAAAACCAGAAGACCGGAAAGATTATGCAGATTCGAACAAAAGCTACAGGCGCCTGACTAGAATAAAGAAAAAAGAGTTCAAAAGAAATAAAGCAGCACTTCTAGCCACTAACCTGAAAAATGCATCAGTATTTTGGAAAGAACTGAAGAGTCTTGGGGGAGAGAAAAAAAGTAATGCAAGTGATAGAATTGATATAAATGTTTGGTATGATCATTTTAAAAGTATACTCGGTCACACAGCTAACGAAACAGTGGACGAGTCGAATGTACAAGAACAGGATGTATCAGAAGAGACAAACCACTCTCTGAACCAAGAAATAAGTGTAGATGAGGTTCAGAAAGCTGTTACAAACCTAAAGTCCGGAAAAGCTTGTGGTCTTGATCACATACACGCAGAGATGTTAAAAACGGGTGGAAAAGACGTGATATTGTTCATGACCAAACTATTTAATACAATTTTTGACAAAGGCATTTATCCAAGTGACTGGGCCAAAGCTATCATCGTTCCTATACACAAAAAGGGAGATATACACTTAGCAGACAATTATAGAGGAGTTTCACTCCTTAGCATCGTTAGTAAGTGTTATACAGCAATTCTGAATACTAGACTGTATAATTGGTTGGAAGAAAATGACAAAATTGTAGAAATGCAAGCTGGGTTCCGCAGGAACTACTCGACTACAGATCAGATTTTTAATCTATATGCAATTGCTCAAAAGTGTTTGAACAAGAAAGGTCAGAAGTTATATGTTGCTTTTGTGGACTTCAAAAAGGCTTTCGATTCTGTGCACCACGATAAACTGTTACAAGCTATGCAAAAAGAGGGAATCCAAGGGAAATTCTTTGCCTCTATAAAATCTATGTATGATTCTTTGTTGTCTTGTGTCAGGGCAAACAGTGAATACTCTGATTTTTTTGATTGCCCCGTTGGTGTCCGCCAAGGGTGTGTATTAAGTCCTACAATTTTCTCCCTGTTCATTAATCAGCTTGCCAATTATATTACTGAGACAGGTAGACATGGTATACAACTCTTGTCGGGACTCGTTGAATTGTTCATACTCCTTTTTGCAGATGATGTAGCTCTGTTGGCAACCACTCCTTATGGTTTACAAAACCAACTGAATTCTCTGAAAGCATGCTGTAATAGACTGCACATGGAAGTAAACAGAGATAAAACAAAAGTTATGGTGTTCCGAAAAGGCGGCTACCTGTCAAAACATGAAAAATGGTATTATGATGGCGTTGAAATGGAAGTCGTAAACAAATATCATTATCTTGGTTTCGCATTCACGACAACTTTAAGTGTAAAACAAGGTACAGATCATTTGGTTGCAAAAGGTAAAAAAGCCGTCTTCAATCTATGTACGTCTTTCCAAAAATGCAGAGAAATGACAAAAGAGACTTTCTTTAAAATATTTGATTCAAAGATTCAGTCAGTTTTGTTGTATTCATCAGAAATATGGGGGCTACACATACTAGACAGCATCGAAAGAGTACATCTCATGGCATGTAAAAGATATTTGGGAGTGCCAAGCCGTACCCCAAACAAGATGGTATATGGAGAGTTAGGTAGATATCCTCTCTTTATTGCCTCATATGTTCGTTGTATTAAGTACTGGTTGCGCTTACTGTATATGGAACAGAGCAGATTACCTAATCAGGCCTACAGGATGCTTGTTAATCTTGATGAAAACGGGAAACAATGTTGGGCAACGGAGGTACGAGAACTCCTGTGTAAAACTGGCTTTTACTTTGTATGGTTACAGCAAGGCGTTGGAGACGTCAAATCATTTTTGTATGTCTTCAAGCAAAGATTGTTAGACATGTTCACCCAGGAGTGGACTGCTGACATCAGAGACAAAGAAAGATATGAAATGTATCGTTCTTTCAAAGTTATGTTTGGAGCAGAACAATATTTATCAGTTATAGATATATATTGTTTCAGAGTAGCACTGACGCAATTCCGACTTGGTGTACTTCCAATAAATAGCAATATGTACAGATACAGTGACTGTCCTACAAACAAAAACTGTGTATTTTGCCAAAACCAGGTTGAAAATGAAGATCACTTCCTTTTGGTTTGTCCTCTGTACACGGATCTAAGAAACAGATTCCTTGAACAAAAAGGTATTCAGTCGTTACAGAACATATTGAGAAGGAAAAACACTAAAGGTTGTCGACTGCTTTCAAAGTTCATTTTCCATGCTATTAACAGAAGAAAACTATATGTAGATGTGTAAGCACCTGGGATGATATTGACTAGAAATGACTCCACCTCATTGACCGACACACAGTACTTTGTCGGCATCTACCACCATAATGTCTCATTTTCCCGGTGCGACTGTTTGGTCCTCTTTTCTTTTGTTTATTGTTTTTGTTTGTTGTTTGTTTGTTTGTTTGTTGATATGTGTCTTGTTTGTCTGTGTGTTTTGCTGTTTGTATGTCTTATTTGTCTGTCTGTGTGTATAATTTAGTTTTGTATTTGCGGTTTGTATATGGGTCTATGGCCAAAATACAATAAACCATCTGAAGTCTGAAGTCTGAAGTCTCTCTCTCTCTCTCTCTCTCTCTCTCTCTCTCTCTCTCTCTCTCTCTCTCTCTCTCTCTCTCTCTCTCTCTCTCTCTCTCTCTCTCTCTCTCTCTCTCTCTCTCTCTCTCATGTGTGTGTGTGTGTGTGTGTGTGTGTGTGTGTGTGTGTGTGTGTGTGTGTGTGTGTGTGTGTGTGTGTGTGTGTGTGGGTGGTGCGTGTGTGTAGTGCAGTGTGTGTGTGTGTGTGTGTGTGTGTGGTGTGTGTGCGTTTGTCGTGTTCCCCCCCCCCCCCTTGTTGTTTGTTGTTGCTGTTGTTTTTTAATTGATAATGCATAGCATGTTATAAGTGTCAATTCAAAAATAAGCTTACTAAACGTTTCCTATGTTAAATACGAACACAGTCCCTTCCGCTGTGGTTCCTTCAAGTACATCATCATTCCTTTCCTTTCCTTTTGTTGTTGTTGCTTTTCAGTGTCAGTTGAAATCAAAAAGCAAAACAAATGTATATTCTTTGTTCTTGTTATTAATTCAGTTCAAGCTGTGTCTCTTTCGTGTGCGTACCTTAGGCCGTTAATCCTGTCCCACCCAGTAGGCCTACGTGATTTTGCCCTGCTACTGATCAGCATAATCATGTAGGAATGCGTTTTGTGCTGTCTCAGTACACATTATTTAGGCCAGTAAATGTCACGTATTTACGCACAGCACTACAACAGCTGTTAACGTGTGAACTAAGCTTCCCTCTCATACATGTGCCACCACCGCCCCAACAAGTCGATAGAATACGTCCTTATTTTACTGGCCGGGTCGCCGCACACAGAACTCCGGAGCTGTGTGAAAGTCGAGGTGGACGTCCTGGGCTCCCGTCCCTACGATTTCTGTGGACGTAAAGCAACACTTCAACCGCATCAGGGTCGCCGCGCCGCGAGTTTACTGGGAATCCCCGCTAAGCGCTGATTCGTGCTGGCTGTGGCGAGATTGTTGGAAATCCCAGATTTATGCACGTCCAGTGCTTAGCTTTCTGTGTGAACGGGAATTTGCGTTGTTCTTTTTGGTTCCCAACTGCAAGGCGCTTTGTTCATAAATGCTTTAGTTCTACTCATGATTTAGTGTTCCTTAAAGTAAAGTTCCTCTTTTTATTTTATTTTTAAAGTAGAATAGCGGTTCTACTCATTTGTTGGTCGATATGTCGTCTGTCACCTTCAAGTCGCTGCCGGAGCGGTTCTGGGGCTAACGACTGCTTTTGCATTATAACAGCCTGTACCGGCTATGTGTGTGTCTGTGTCAGTGTGTGTGTGTGTGTGTGTGTGTGTGTGTGTGTGTGTGTGTGTGTGTGTGTGTTGTGTGTGTGTGCGTGCGAGCGTGTCATAGTATGTGTGTGTGTGTGTGTGTGTGTGTGTGTGTGTGTGTGTGTGTGTGTGTGTGTGTGTGTGTGTGTGTGACTTTGTGTGTGTGACTTTGTGTGTGTATGTATGTGTGTGCGCGCGCGCTAATGTGCCACGTGTGTTTGTCAGTGTGTGTCTATGTTTGTTTGTGAGGGAGAGAGACAGAGAGAGAATTCGTAATTCGTACTCGAAAATGTTAATGCTCCAGGATAGCCTGTTGGCAGCCCTTGGCAGACCATAAACACATATACGCAGGACCAAAGAAATTATTACCCTTTTTGTTTTATATATTTATTCCAGCAACATGAAAGCTGCATTTCGTTCCTGAATGTGCATACAACACTGATTCCGCTGAGCAGCAAAAATGTCAATAAAAGAGTAAATGGAAATGCTACATTTCTTCACAATTGATATGGACAAAAATAGCAGCAAGTTTCACAATGCACTACCGTGAAATCAAGTCAAGTCAAGTACTATATTCCATTTCAAGGAAAACGTGGTAACCACACATGAATAACAACAAAGAAAAAAATCTACATGTGTAAAAGATTCACAGTCTAAGAGTGCGCAATAACTTTTAATACAACCAGCATTATCTTAATAGAATAATGCAACTTATGGAAATGCTCTGTAAAATAAAATGAACAGTATAAAATAATTATGCACCATAAGGACAATACAGAGATACCAGAATCGAACTACCTTGTTTGCACCACACATCCTTGAACCATTCAATGGTATCTCTGTATTGTCCTTATGGTGCATAATTATATTATACTGTTCATTATTCCCCTTTTGGGGTTGGGGGGGGGGTCATTATTTAATGTCACCTCGTATATCTATACAAACAAACTGACACAAAAAAAGTCCCGCAAATTGATGAAACAGTTTCAGATGAAACATAACCATAAACATCTACCAAAAAATGTTTGGAGCAAAGTTGCTTCAACCCAACATGAACAGAACAAATTGTTTTCTAATCTGGTTTTTTTGTCACTATTTACTGCAACCGCAATAATAAAACCGTACATATATACAAACAAACTGACAAATCCTGCAAATTGATGAAATGGTTTCAAATGAAATATAACTATGTTACCAAAAAAAGATTGAAACAAAGTTGCTTCAACCCGGCATGAACAATACAAACAATATTCAACCTGGAAACGACATGCATGGCTTGTAGTAAATATGTTATATGTACCATAAGAAACCAAATTAAAATACACAAGAGGTTGAAAATAATGCGTGTTTTAATCAGACGACACAAACAGGCGCAACATTTCAGGGTAAACCCCTTTTACTATATAAAACAATATTGTGAAAAATATTTGTGTAATTAGTGACTGAATAACGTAAGTATCAATGATTGAATAAATTACTCGGTTTAAAATATAGCTGCACCACAAGCACGTATAGTAATTTTACATTATATGCACTCGAAAAAGATTGCGTTGTAGGCACACGAAAAAATTACGTTGTATGCACACACAAAAATTACATTGTATGCACACGAAAAAATTACATTGTATATATGCACACCAAACAAAATTACATAGTGTATTACTATGTAATTTTGTTTGGTGTGCATATATACAATGTAATTTTTTCGTGTGCATACAACGTAATTCGGGGTATGCACAGGGACAAATTATACTGTATGTATGCACACCAAAAAAATGCATTATATGCACACTAAAAAAACTAGCCTGTATGCACTCCAATAAAGTATTCCGTCTAAACAAAACAATAACAACAAGAAAAACTACTTCTGCATCATGAGCATATACAGTACGTCGACAGTCCGGTAACCAGCTGTCCAATGACAGCTACCGTGTAGAGGTATTAGAGCCTGAATAAGAAAAGTATCACAATACGGTAAGTCTTTGCTGCAGGCCAGTTAGCTCTGTGCCAGACTATTTGTCTCTTTTCTGCAAAACGTGCAGACAAGAGACAAATTTCCGTGTATGATTTTAGCATGGACAATAAACAATCTTGGTGAAGGTGGTGATGAAGTGTTGCTTAATGTCCTCAGATGTCAGTTGACATATTAGGGACAAGTTGTGACCAATGCCGAAGCACGGTTCAATAATTCTTTACGTCCACGGAAACCACTTAGAAGGCTCGTTAGGACGGACAGCTCAGGACGGCCACCTCGACTCTCACACAGCTCCTGAACTATGAAACAATCTTATCTTTGCTTATCCTAATATATTATGCATTATACGTCGCTGCCCAGGTGTCGCTGCCAAGTATAGTAATTACATAGCCTTAACTTAATTAGCAATGCTGCCAGGAACTCTACCATTTTCATTTCATTTCTGGCTTCCCACTTCACCTTCATCCCCATCCTCGCACCCCCCCTCCCCGCCATTCTTCTTCCAACAAAAAGAGGCGTGTGTAAAATAGACACTCTATAAATAAATCTATGCTGAATAGATTTGTGTTTCGCTCTGATTTCTCAGGCTGACAGGGCCTCTGATGTCAATATGTTATCTTCCGTCGTCCTACTCTGTTTGGTTGAACTGACATGACGTACACATCCAAGTCCTAATAAACTTCTCCACATGAACCTGCTACAAGGACTTGAAAACAAAGATCGACTAGTTCATAAAGACGACAGGCCTTCAGCGATACTTCTGAACCTTGACTCCCCTACCTTACACTTATTGGTAGGTTATATATAGGGGTTTTATTCAGCTGGATTGGGTTCATCATCTCTTATTTGGAACGTCTCTACTAGTTTATTATATTAATCCCTATATATTTGCACTGACGTTGTATGCAGATCTATGGCTCGTTTTTGGCTCCACTCTGCATTTTGACTGGCTGCAACAGGGCCACCTGCATTTTCATTGGCTGCAACAGGGCCACCTGCATTTTCATTGGCTGCAACGGGGCTTTTCCTTTCCGCGACACGCGGTGTCTGTGACCGCGAGACAACCACGAGACATGAGACAACCGCGGAACAATCCCACAGCTTGACGGTTTGCTTTCGTGTGGCGTGTTGCCAGTGTGTGTGACGGCCCTTTTGCAACAACTCGGTCAGCGAATCCCGAGTAGTCTTCTAGATGCGTTAGGCAATTGTCGGGTCACTGTGGCCAACTTCTCGGACTTTGATTGAAACGGAGGTGTTTCTTTGTAAGTACGCTTAACGTTTCATTAGAATTATGTTGAGCAAACTCTTCTGACTTATTGCTTTACAAGCGGTGTTCGAAAGTCGAAACGATGCTGCTTCAAAGAGTTGAAGTCATTTTGCCGGGCAACAAAACTGGGAGTGGCCGGGCGTGGAAGGAGACATTAGGCCGTGCACAAGACATACATCTGCACGATGCTAGCAAAGGTGTGCGGTATTCTGGCCCGTGAATGCGTGACGTCTTCAAAGGAGTTTTGTGCATGTAACTCTGCTGGTGGACCCGTTGTTTGTCCCCCCCCCCCCCCTCTCTCTCTCTCTCTCTGTATGTGTGAGTGTGCGTGCGTGTATGTGTGTGTGTGTGTGTGTGTGTGTGTGTGTGTGTGTGTGTGTGTGTGTGTGTGTGTGTGTGTGTGTGCGTGTGTGGTGAATGTGTGCGTGCTGCGTGTGCGTGCGTGGTGCGTGCGTGTGCGTGCGTGCGTGCGTGCGTGTGTGTGTGTGTGTGTGTGTGCGTGCGTGCGTGCGTGTGTGTGTGTGTGTGTGAAAAAGAGACAGAAGGGCAAATGAAAACCGCGTATCTGAATGAAAACACACAGGTAGAGAAGAGTAGCAATTGCGCACATGGCGGCACCTCTGCAGCCCTGTGGCCTAAATGACTTGTGTACGTCTCTTGACTTACCACGAATGCTTGCCCAAGCATCATTTTGTCTGTGGTAACTGGCAGGCCCTTTTTGCGCAATGAAGTGCGGAGGGGGTGAGGGGGGGGGGGGGGCCTCTGCGAGGTGAGAAATTAAATTATTACACAGCAGAAAGCCCGACAGGTTGGAGGCTTCTGACACAGGCTGACCAACGTAGAGGCGTTGCCAAGTCCTCATGTTAAGAGCTCAGGGATGGAAACTTCAAAGGCCTAATGCAAGGATTCTGTCGTTTGAGAAATCTGAACTGCGGCTCAGACAAACAAAAAATCACAAATTCAGAATGGTCCAACACGAAATTCTTCGCCTAGTAGGTTTCCAACAGTCGTTATCGTGGCAAGTGATGTGATATTACTGTGTTAAACAGTTGAGTGCCGGTTGTCGTTGTTGTTGTTGTTGTTGTTGTTTTGTGTGTTGTTGTTGTTGTTTGTTTGTTTGTGGGTTGTTGTTTTTTGTGTTTTTCTTTTGGTTTGTTTTTGTTGTTGTTGTGGCTGCTGCTGCTGCTTTTTGTTGTTGTTGTTGTTGCGTTTTTTCTAGTTTTTTGTTGTTGTTGTTGTTGTTGTTTTGGTGTCATTTAATGTCATACGTTGTTGTGTTGATAGTCGTAAGATCAGCCTAATGTCACTTATGCCAAAGGACTTCGAAGAAAAAGAAGAAGCAGCTCCCTTGGCTTGGTGGCAAGGCCTTAGCGTGTTTCTGTTGCTTTGTCCTGTCTGGCTGTTACCTTTCTTTGCCTTATTAGCCATTCTTGCAATTTGTTAATAATCACATTCAAAACTGAACGTTTTTAACGGTACACTTCTCCGGCTGCACGCTAATCATGCGTCGAACACTTCGCTAAATCTGATTACTGAGGGAGCAGTGTTGCTTCATTGTCCTTCGCCGACCTTGACCGAAAGTACTGATCATGAAAAAGACCTACCCGTAACCATTCTTGCACATCTTTCGATTACATTTTGACGGTAACCCTTACTTGGTGATCTCTCTCTCTCTCTCTCTCTCTCTCTCTCTCTCTCTCTCTCTCTCTCTCTCTCTCTCTCTCTCTCTCTCTCTCTCTCTCTCCCTCCCGACACTATCATCTTTTTCATCATTATTCCGGTAGTCAATGTTGTTACTACTGTTTTATGTGTAGCCTACTGGCATGTAGATTAGCAGGGACAGATTGTAAGAATAAGCAACTGCCTAAAATCTTAATCCTTGAGTAATAAAGTTCTGAGTTCTCTCGATAGATAGATAGATAGATAGATAGATAGATAGATAGATAGATAGATAGATAGATAGATAGATAGATAGATAGATAGATAGATAGATAGATAGATAGATATAGATAGATAGATAACATGCGCATTAAGCAACACCAAATAGAAGGTTAGTAAGCTTCAAAGCTTGCGAATTGATCGGATTTGAAGAATGGTAAAAGACCGAGACAGATGTGGCTATCAATATTCTTCTTGTTCTTCTTCTTGTCTTCTTCTTCTATCTTTCTCTTCTTCTTCTTCTTCTTCTTCTTCTTCTTCTTCTCTTTTTTAAATATTTTTTTATATATATATTTTATTTTATTTCTTCTTCTTCTTCTTCTTCTTCTTCTGTTCACGAAATCGTCACTGGTGTCATATAATTTGTTCCACTCGTCCTAATATGGCCTACGAGGTTCATTGGGCATTAAAACGCGGTTTCTTGCTTACTTATTTCTTCTGCTGTTTAAAAACAAATTAAATAGTGATCAGATTCTAGCACTAGAACGGGCCATGAAATGATGGGTTTTTTCCATATGTGCAAGAAAATCAAATTAAAGAACCCAACACCTAACAGCCACCCCAATGATTTGGTACAAAACACCTACACCGTATAACCAAGTCAATTATGGTTTGCCAAAGTGTGGAGATACAGGCAAATGTCGGAAGTGACCTGGCCAGCCCAAGCACAAAGCATGACACGATCTAGATCTTTCCACCGGTGAGAAATGTCATGCTTACACGGCCTTCAGGAATGCTCCTTCAAACAGCAGCCATCTGGTTTGGCAAGACGTTCAGCTCAGGTACACGTTGGCTGTCGCCTTGATGAACTGCCCACAGTTATTGCAATTTCTCGTCTTGGATCCGCACTGCGTGCAGGCGACGATGTGCCCGCATGGGAGAAAGATCATGCCCACCCTAGCTTCGTGACAGATCTTGCACGTCTGTCTGGCCTTCAGTCGCTCATTCTCTCTGACGAGCTTCTGGGCGCGTTCGGAGTCCGCGTTGCCCAAGAGGCTGGACGCTTCTTCTGGACCTGAAAGGGACAACAATTAGTAAGTAAACATGGTGCATAACGTCCACAGAAACCATAAGGCTTATTAGGGACTGGGAGAAGGGGGGGTAAGGGGGTATGGAGGTGGGGGGAGAGAGAGATTATATACCTATCGCTACACTGTCAACACCAGAATGATTCCTGCATTAAGATGGGCAGCGATGAGAGCCATTTTAATGTTTCAGTAGGAAGTGATGGACAAAGTCACAGGACAGTGTCCACAAACCACAACCTTTTTGAGGAGAAAGGAGAGCCGAAGCGGTATCGAACCGAGGTCCTTCCGCTTACCAACCTAACGCCTTACCGCTAGGCCAAACCGGCTCACTAAAGGGACAACAAACAGAAGGCATAAATTTATACCATCAAAAACATCGACGTCTTAACTCTTGTGTTGTGCCTTGGAAGGAAAGGTCTACTTCTAAACATTTAAAGTAATGTTAATTTTCCATTTGACTGGAAAAAAGCTCAGCTTTCTTGGACCTGCACTCCACTTTCCTCACACCGTAGTTTAACTGCGCTTGAAACTGCATTTTCCTTTATTTTGTCCGTGTCACAATCATTCAGCTTCATCCCCCTCCCCTCCCCCCACCCCCACCCCCACCCCCTACTCCTCTTCAAACCGAAACTGAGGCGTAACGTGAATAGTAAATCGGACTTTTGTTTGTGAGTTGGTTGGCTGGTTGGTTGGTTAAACTTGCTTAATGCCAAGTTGTCTCTGAAGAGGTACTGACGAGGACTGAGACTGATCCCAACAGGTGAGCAATTGGGCCGAGAGGGGGGCGGGGGGAGGTGGAGACTACACCTAGTAATACATCGTCACCACCAGAATGAGTCCTGCATTAAAATGGGCACCGATGAGAGCCATTTTAATGTTTGATTAATAAAACTGTGAGCGGAAAAGTCACAAGTCAATGTCCACGGACCGCAACTTTTGAAGAGAGAGGAGAGCCGAAGCGGAATCCAACCGAGGTCCTTCTGCTTACCAGCCTAACGCCTTCCGGTAGGTCAAATCGGCTCACGAGTAGCTTTGACATGTGCACCTGCTTTTGTGTGTTTTTGTTGTTGTGGTTGTTGTTGTTGTTGTTTTACATATTTTGTTGTTGCTGTACACGATGGATCTATAGCTTCACCCGAAGGACCTGTTTACTGTCTCTGCTAGTACTGAGAGAATGATGCATACAGAGGGAAGGAGAAAAATCTCTAACCATAACTGTTCTTACCATCAGTATCCAGCCCGTTTTGTTGTGCTGTGGAGGTGGTGGCGTTGGTGTTTGCGTTGTCGTCGAGGAGACTCTCCACTAGAGCATCGGTGGTAATTCTCGTCACTCCTGAAAACGAATGGGCGAGAAAGGATCTGTGTTGAGCACCGAACAGGGATGACTGTTTTGTGCTGTTTTCATTGCCGCACAATTCTCGAGTGGCAGATAAGTAATCTCTTGCCAAATCGTTGTCGGGTCTAACCTCAAACACAGCCAGCAGTGCTCTCTGTCTGTCTGTTGTCTGTCTGTCTGTCTGTCTGTCTGTCTGTCTGTCTGTCTGTCTGTCTGTCTGTCTGTCTCGTCTCTCTCTCTCTCTCTCTCTCTCTCTCTCTCTCTCTCTCTCTCTCTCTCTCTCTCTCTCTCTCTCTCTCTCTCTCTCTCTCTCTCTCTCTCTCTCTCTCTCAGCCTTCTGTAATAATATTTAACTGTGAATGTCTTGGTTATTAGTAGTACTGTAGCAACGGCAGATATGTGAGTCGGCCTTTGTGCTAATATCTTCACCGTTGAAAAACAAAGTTCAATCAGTCAATCAATCAATCTCTCTCTCCCTCCTTCCCTCCCTCTCTTTCGCCCTCGCTCTCTCTCCTTCTCCTTTATGCACAGGATGACCCACTTTCATTCTTTGCTGACCTGATTGTTGCAGACGATAGACAGCACGTGCAATGGAGTCCTTGCCGAATCCCATGTCCTCCACCTGCTTCAGAACCTCTTTTTCAGTGTTTCCACCAGAAGCAGCTGAGGCGGTGGCGGCAGGGAGGGAACGACTGGACGGAGCGCCAGAGGAAGGAGACCCTGAAGCAGCAGTGTCACGTCTTGGAGCCGGTGGATCTGCAGCCGTGTTCCCGGAAGCGTTGGATGGCGGTGCTGGGTGCTTCTGCTGTGATGCTGTCACGGATGAGTCTGCACACGTGGAAAACGTTTCTTCTGACGTCAGGTGTCTACTGTGCTTCGTTCGTTTTCGTTCCGGTTCTGTTTGTTGTGTGTGTGTGTGTGTGTGTGTGTGTGTGTGTGTGTGTGTGTGTTGTGTGTGGTGTTGTGGTGTGTTGTGTGTAGGGTTGGGGGGAGGTGCCTTTATTTGATCTTCTTCTCCTTTCCTTTCTTTCTTTTTCTTCTTCTCTTCTTCTTTCTTCTTCTTCTTTCTTTTCTTTTTCTTCTTTTCTTTCTTCTTCTTCCTTCTTTCTTCTTTATTACACATTTCTGTACCTGTGAAATATGACGTGTTCAAAGAACATTTCTGATCACAACTTCGGTACATCGTGAAATATTTTAAACTAGTTTAACGATAAAGAACAATTCATACACACAGAATCGTACAAACTGTGATGACGATAATTTATGACAGTATAGACTAGAACATGGACCTGAAGAGACAAACGGTTGACAGAACAGATATGAAAAGACATAATTATGGACACAGGACATTCACAACACCACAGACATACAACAAGACACACATCACACACACACACACACACACACCACACACACACACAACACACAACACACACACACACACACACACACACACACACACACACACACACACACACACACACACACACTACTGATCACTGACCTCCATGACCACTGTTCTGTTCCCCGTTGCTGTTACTCTGTATGGTTGAATATGAATATGAAAAGAAAACTGGTGGTTAGCATTTTTCAGAACAACCACACAGCAGGCAGTTGTGTGGGGAGCCTATCGCTAGTGCAAAATGAACAGTAAAACTTGGTGGTCAGAGCACCACAAACCATCTATTGCCTGCGGAAAATAATAATAATGGGCATTTCTAAGGCGCATGATCCCTAGCCAAATCTAAGGCACAATGCGCCGTACAAAAAGATGCGCAAAAATGTATGAACACATACAATGGACAAAATAAAATAAAGATGAACAGTAAAAACTGGTAGTTAGAGAACATCTCTAAACAACCAGCACTCAGCAGGCAATGGTACATAATGCCTATATACTGCTCATTGAAGATGAAAAGTAAAAGCATCTCTGCACTATTAGACAACAGGCAATAGTGCTTGCAGGCCTAGCGCTAGTGTGGCGTTTTGCACATTCAGTTGTTACATCCTACAACACAAACAGTCTCGACGTGCACAAGCACAACACAATTACATAATACAACAGTCTGAAACAAAAATGACTTAACAGGAAGATCAACACACACACGCGCGCGCGCAGAGGTTGATTTGAACGCTTTTTCCAACTAGACAAAACCATATGCATTTGTTTCGTCTTGTCACGTTTTTAAAGGCATCCAGTCAACCTACTCGACGCGTGTTTATATCGATGAGATAGATAGATAGATAGATAGATAGATAGAGAGATAGATATAGATATACTGAATTTTCTTAAGCTCAGCTGCTTAATAACTATCAGTTGGTCTTCCAAGTCACTGTCTGTCTCTGTCTCGCTATACTCTTGTTTCTCTGTCTCTGTCTCGCTATAATTGTCCTACTTTTGTTTCTCTGTCTCTGTCTCGCTATAATTGTTCTACGCCTATTTCTCTGTCCTGTTCCCACCCCCTCTCGGTTGTTTGCCTGTTTCTCATGGTCAGTCTTGCTTGCTCTGGCTCTCACGTCTTTCTCGGTCTGTCTTGCCTGTCTCTCCATACGTCTTCTCTCTCTCTCTCTCTCTCTCTCTCTCTCTCTCTCTCTCTTCTTCTCTCTCTTCTCTTCTCTCTCTCTCTCTTCTTCTTCTTCTTCTTCTTCTTCTTCTTCTTCTTCTTCTTCTTCTTCTTCACAGCCCACATTCGACCGCATTTTTCTGTTTCCTTTTACACTTTTGCTGTTGTTCAGTGTGGCTGTTGTGGTGTAGGTTAAAAAAATATTATCTTTTTTAAAGCTAGTGAACCTATTGGTGAATTCTGTACCTGTATGCGATCCAAGACACTCTGGACGAATGCTCTGCCTTTGATGTTCAAGACGTAACCGCATTGTGGCCGGAACCGGATGTGTTCAGTCATGACGTCATCGTTTTGCGCCCACGATTTCAACCCCACTCCGCAGTAGAAGCAACGAAGACAATCTGCGTACCCTGCCATCATTGATTCCAGAATTCAGTAAGCATCTTATAATACTGCGTCACAATCAATATTTGATCAGTTAAAGAACAGAGAGTGAAATCATAGTCTGCTAGAAGGAGGATGCAGTTTCCATGTACCCTTGGGAATCTCTTAAACTTGTACATGTAAAAGATCGAAGTTTCAACGCCTTAGGGTCGATGTTTCAACGCCTTAGTTGGTTCTGTTTTATGAGGTGAATTGTTATATTATATATATATATATATATATATATTTTTATTTATATATATATATATATATATATATATATATATATGCCCTTTGGTAGTTTGCATCACCACAAGAAAATTCTAAAACAGAATGCAGCTGATGACTTTATGCTAAAAAGGGGAAAGGGAGGGAACGAATACATCTCTCTCTCTCTCTCTCTCTCTCTCTCTCTCTCTCTCTCTCTCTCTCTCTCTCTCTCTCTCTCCATCCACGTCTCATTCTCCTCTCTCTCTCTCTCTCTCTCTCAGGCATACGCTAGTTTGCCTTTTGCTTTTGCTTTAAAGATACACTTATTGTCATGGCCGTGTCTGAATCCAGTACCCGCATAGTAAAATCCCTGCATGACCAGGTCCTCAGGATGGAAGATCGTGGCCAGAGGCCAGTTGGTGAAGGTGGCCAGTCGCTCGTAGTGTAAGGAAAACTGAGGGTACACCACTCTGTCCATCAACAGAGGGGGGTGGTCCTCCATGTCGGAGATGCGCGCGCTGCACGTGTCACGTGGTCCATAAAACGAGCCTTGGGTGGACGGATTTGGGGCGGCGCTGTCACGTGCTGGCCCAGAGTACATTGGCTGGTTGGCTGCTCGTGCCACGTGACCTGAAGACGTCAGAGGCGCAGTGACGATGGCAGCGCAATCTGTCACCAGGTCGCTGCGGGGGAAAGGTGCAGTGCTGGTTTTAAATTCTGTTTTGTTTTTGTTCAGTTGAAAGGGAACCCCCCCCTCTCTCTCTCTCTCTCTCTCTCTCTCTCTCTCTCTCTCTCTCTCTCTCTCTCTCTCTCTCTCTCTCTCTCCAGCTCCCCTCTCACTCGCACCCTCCCTCATTCCCCTCCCTCTCGATTTCTCTTTCTCCCCCTACCTCTCCATCCCCTCTGTTTGTGGACACAATAGCCAAGCAGGATTCTGCCACTGCTTCTTTTTCTTTCTTGCTTTTTGGTCACAGTATGTAAACTTATATATTTTCTACGCACTTGCCGTATTGTGCACTACAAGTGAATCGAAATTTAACCTCTCGGCACGGTAACTTGTTTGTGTGCTTTGTCAAACAATGCCAACTGAGAACGAAGCTAGCAACAAAATATTGTTTTGGATATATGAATGGTAACCCCAAGGCCTCACCCGCCATCGTCCCTTCTTGCTCCATTGCCAGCCTGCAGTGCCACGTAGACCGGAACCTCTAGACCTGTATCCGCTCCTGGGCCGAAGCCTGATGCCAGTCCACTATAAGACGAAGATAGCGAGCTCTGTGGCAAGGAGGACTGTCGAGAGGCCCCGCTCGACATGCTGCTGTAGCCAGAGGACATCGAGGGCCATGCAGAACTCTCCGATGTGGACAAAACCCCATTTGTCACGCCGGAGGAGCTCATCGAAGAGAAATTGCCTGGGCTGGTGGTGACGGTAGCCAAGCTCTTCAGATGGTCACATTCGGGCTTGAGGTTCTGGTGAATCGCGGTAGGATTGTCTCCTTTCTTCCACCCAGCGTATGTCACTCCGCAGCTGTAGCAGACAACTTCGTGGACGTTGCTGGCGTCCCTGGCGGTCTTGCTGTTGTCGTAATAGAATCCTGCTTGCGCCAAACGAACTCTGGATACATCACAAGACGCCGGCAGTGCAGAGAGAGAAGCAAGGCGACATCCGAGATGAGACATTTTGTCCGTGGGTGAAGTAGCCATGGAAGGCAGGAAGGCGACTGGGTAGGTCACGTAAACTGTTGGGATCGTGACGTGTAGTCTATTTTTATAGAAATGACCGCCGGTGCTTGCTTTTTCTTTGGATTTCGTCTGGGGTGTGTCTTCTTCAGCATCAGCCGTTTGGACCTCGGGCTTTTCTCCTCCCATGACTTGTTTGCCTATCTTTACTGCGCTGTGTCCAAAGCCACAGTCTTCGTCGTGGATCAAGAGAGCTTTACCTTCACCGCGCTGGTGTCCAAGGTCGTCCGATGCTTGAAGGCCAAGATCATGGCTGGAGGTGGGGCTGGTCAGTTCGCAGACAGTTGAGATATTCTTCATTATGGCTTGGATCAGATTTCGAATTTGGTTAGCTAGAGGGAATGCGTGCGAAAAAGCCACGAGTATTTTCTCTTTAAAGTCTTCATTCTTGAACATCATAAGCATGATGCAGAGAGAGACCAGCGATAGTTTGTGCTCAAATGTGGTCATATCCTGCGTCGGATGGGTGTGTTCCTTCGTATGCTGTTTTAAACTGGCGTTGTATAAGCTTTTCCAACCATACAGATATTCGCCATTGCTTACTTTCGACTGCAGATTTTCTTTCACGCAGCGATGATTTGTTCCTTTTGAAATTTGAAATTGTCGTAGTAGAATCCTTTGAAATTTCTCTTCAAATGAGTATGCATGTTTTGTTCGCTCATCGGCAGAAGTCTCCGATGTCTTGTCTTCGCGCATGCGCCCGTATGGCTTTCCTGCGGCGGACTCGGCGGAAGTTAAGTTCGACACGCGGAAAAGGTGTTCCTCTGAAAACTCGACAGTGCCGTTGACGTTCAGGTGAGAGTGTTGACGAGAGCTCTGCTTCTCAGCATCCTCATTTTCAGCATTTCTGTGGACATGTGCCTTTGTATGTGAGCAGTTGCAACTGCCCGGAAGGTCATGACATGAACGACGATCAGCAGCGACGTGGGTAAAGTCGGTCCGGGGCCGTGTCTGGGCTGTATGGTTTTTGGCAATGCTTTCAGTTTCTGACAGAGTGAATCCTTCAACGGTTACAGCGTGAAATAGAGTTGAGCTATGTAGCTTCTCAGTTTCCTCGAGGTGTTTCCACCAGCTGATTGAGAGAGTGGCCAATGCTGGTGTAGGCTCAAATACGGCCGTATATCGACGATTGTGGGACAAATCCAAAACGGGTGGATTTCCTGTCTCAGACGACCCCGGGGCTTGCTTTCTGACGACTTCTGCTCCTTCCGTTAATGCCGCTCCTCCCATCTTTGACATACTGCTCTCTGGGCATCTTCTGAGGTCCCGGGGGTTTCTCCTTTTCTTCCAATGGGCTCTGGTGAGAAAAGCCCTTCTTGAACTGGCAGTTAATATTGTCTGAACCTCGTTAGAGTAATGCTCTTGGACCTCGGCAGAGTTAATCTCCTGGATACTGGCATCATTATGCTCGACATCTGCAACCTCGGACAGTAGAGGTCGGTTTGCCTTATAGCTGACGCCCAGAACAATGCTTACGATGCAGAAGAGGAGTGTTGGTCGTCGAAACGCCATTTTATTTATATCTCCTTGGCTTTTTGTCGGTCAACCAAATGGTCGACAGGATGGTGAAAGCGAATAGCCTCTTTACTTACTCCCGAATGAGAGCTTGGTTTCAGTTCAGTCAAGAAGTCTTCAAGATCCCTTCCGATGTTTCTGTAACGGCGACGAAGTAAGTGGATTCCAGACGGGCTTCGTTGTCCGCTTTCAACTGTTCGCCAGAAGGCTGTAGCGATTACAAAGACCTGGTGACGTACAGACAAATGATTTCAAATTACCGTCAAACAGTAACCGAACATCCTGAAAATATGTTTCTCATTATCATAATAATAAGTTTAATGATGAGTTTAGTTTTGTGGCGGTGGTTTCTCACACAAGCAGTGCAGATTGGCAGCAGGTTTTGAAATTTCCAAATCATGCATGCAGTATGCTGATGCTGTCTCCAAACAATTAGTGTGAGCTATCATGAGTTTACGTATGGTACGACTGCTAATGAGCGTTTCTCTAAGATGTTTTGGTTGCCAAATAGTCCTTACGGTCTCTCGGGACGAAAAGCAACATTTCAAGCACAAAATGGCTAAGAACTGTTTTCTTTTCTTTTCTTTTTATACAACTAGAATTTGTTTCGATCGTTCGGACAAAATTTAATGCGCCGGCTGTTAATATTCTATCTTCTTAGTATGCATGAGCCCATCGAGTATATAAGCCACATAGGCTTGTTGGTGTTGTCGTAATAGTTGTATGGTCTTTTTGTATTTTGGATTAAAACCTTGTTTCGGCCAAAGAGGGCGCTGAAAAAGAGGACAGTGACATGGACATTTAACAGATATATAGAAATAGGTTACACAGACAGCTATGGCGGATGGAAGGGGGGTGGGGGGGAGAGAGATCAGTATCAGACATCTGTCTATTTATAACGCTAACTATGAAAATAAAACAACAACAAAACAAATCATGAAAAAAAAAGGGTTCACCATTGATGTGATCCACATCGGGTAATGCCATCAGTGATCCTCTTTTCGTGGGTACGCTGTGCTCTATAAGTTACTCGCCTGATGGCTGACATTGTTGTGAGCCGGTTTGGCCTAGCGGTAAGGCGCTAAGCTGGTAAGCAGAAGGACCTCGGTTCGAATCTGCTTCGGCTCTCCTTTCACTTCAAAGGTTGTGATCTGTGGACACTGTCTTGTGACTTTGTCCCTCACAATTATAAAAACATTAAAATGGCTCTCATTGCTGCCCACCTTAATGCAGAAGTCTTCTGGTGGGACAGTGTAGCGATAGGTATATAATCTCCCCCCCCCCCCCCCCCCCCCCCCCCCCTTCTCCCCGTCCCTAATAAGCCTTGTTGTTTCTGTAGACGTTAAGCACCATGTTTACTCACTTACTTACTGACGTTGTTTGTTTTGCCAGTGCTGCCCTTTTGTTGTTGTTTTTTGTTGTTTTTTAACAGAAGACCAGTTTCAGGAGTGATGTGACACGGTCATGACGTGGTTTTTGTTTGACTGTTTTGTGTTGTGTTGTTGTTATTGTTGTTCTTCACAGAAGACCATTTTCAGATGTGGTGTGACATGGTTATGACCACACTCCGAGCATCGCTTTCCGGCACCTTCCTCCAAACTCTGCCAGATTTAGTTACGCCACTGAAGGGGCACTCTGTATCTCCGCGCAGCTTTCCCCCGACGCGGTCAGCGCCCTACGAAAGGTTTGGGTACTGGTAAGACTGTAGAAGCAACCTAGCGCCCAAGCACGCACGTAAACATGAGACGCACCACCCCCGGGGAAAAGAAAGAGTTCCCCTCTCGATTCAAACGATTTTGGTTTTATATGTGCTAGTGTAAACTTTGTTGGCGGCTATAAATGTCACGCCTTGTTTTATCTGAGTTGTTTGTAACAAACTTACTACTGTTTGAGCGCCAACAAAAAACTGCTCGTTAGCTGACAGTTTTCAGGAACCTATGGCGTAATTAAATACGGCAGTGGTTGAAGGAAGGATGTCGTAAACCAGTGTTTGGAGTTTGGGTGTTGGTGTTGTGATATTACGGAAGACCAGTTTCAAGTGTGGTGTGACATGGTTATGACGTGTTGGTGTTGTGATATTACGGAAGACCAGTTTCAGGTGTGGTGTGACATGGTTATGACGTGTTGCTGTTGTGATATTACGGAAGACCAGTTTCAGGAGAGGTGTGACATGGTTATGGCGTGGTTTTTGTTTGTTTTGTCTTGCATTGTTGTTTTTCACAGAAGACCAGTTTCAGGAGTGGTGTGACATGGTCATGACGTGTTGTTGTTTTTCACAGAAGACCAGTTTCAGGAGTGGTGTGACATGGTCATGACGTGTTGTTGTTGTTTTACAGAAGACCAGTTTCAGAAGTGGTGTCACATGGTTATGGCGTGTTGTTGTTGTTTTACAGAAGACCAGTTTCAGAAGTGGTGTGACATGGTCATGACGTGTTGTTGTTTTTCACAGTAGACCAGTTTCAGTAGTGGTGTGACATGGTCATGACGTGTTGTTGTTGTTTTACAGAAGACCAGTTTCAGTAGTGGTGTGACATGGTCATGACGTGTTGCTGTTGTTTTACAGAAGACCAGTTTCAGAAGTGGTGTGACATGGTCATGATGAGTTGTTGTTGTTTTACAGAAGACCAGTTTCAGAAGTGGTATGACATGGTCATGACGTGTTGTTGTTTTACAGAAGACCAGTTTCAGAAGTGGTGTGACATGGTTATGGCGCGTTGCTGTTTTTTTTACAGAAGCGTGACTGAACGAGCCAGTGCAGCAGCAGCCTCTTCGGTAAGGAAAAGATGGACAGGTGATGATGTGGGGCTTAATGTACTCGGAGACGGATGGACCAGAACCGATCCTAAGCAGTTCTAGGTAAGCTGAGCGACAGATAGAGTTGATGCGGTCACACATGTTAAGACTTGAAATTAAAAAACTCCCAGATCCTTTACCTCATCCACTTACTGCCGCTCTCTAGGTATCCTGTGTCAGATACGATAGCGCGTGACCGACTGCCTACGACCATGACCTCTGTCGTTTCGTCATTCAGTTTATTGCTCTCTGTCTTGAACACGAACGCTGCCGCGGCTCCATGCACAACCGATGAAATCTGAGTAATTTAAATAACCTGCCTGTAAATCTTATTTGCTTGCATCTCGCAGTAATGGCCGATGTAATACGAGAGAATAACTCACAGCGTCAGATTAACTCCGAAGTTAATCTAACACACGCGTATTTTGTGTAAGCCACGCAAAAGAAAGAAAGTCAGTCATCAAAAATCTTCACACTGTTCCCATTCCCAACCAAAAAGGATGCTGTGCTTCAGTCGCATACGCAGACATTAATATATATATATATATATATATATATATATATATTATATATATATATATATATATATATTATATATATATATATATATATATATATATATTAAAGAAAGAAAAAAAGGCTAGGGGAAATTTATCAACGGTCAGTATTGAAATATTAAAGAAACATGTGCACGCTCACGTACATAAACGTTCAGTACAGTAATCAACAAGGGAAATAACTTCAATCAAACTCTCTTCGGAAAGGGACATAACCTTTTTTCGGTGGCGCGAGGAAAGAGGGGAAGGTGCGGGTGTGTGTGTGTGGGGGGGGGGGGGGGGGGGGGCCTGTGTACGCAAAAGTACAAAAGTGGGCGGTTCAGTGAAGCTGGTTTGCGCGAGTGAATGCCCTTTGTAATCTTTCGCGCAAGAAGTCACGAGAAGTCGCAGCGTCACTTCCGGGCCGATTTCTGAGTAGGTGTTGCTTCATGCTGTGTAACAATGGAAGTTGAACCTAGAATTGCGAAGCAGTACAATAGCTACCACTGTTGCAGTTGCAAAAATTACCGGGGAAAGGGGATGGAGGGTGGGGAAAAAGTGTGCTTTTATCGTTTTTCGGCTGACCAGAAGATCGCGAGTTCGTGGAAAAAAAATCCGTTTGGGGCATCCTATAGCACGAGCAACAGGTTATCGCTTGTTGCCAGACACATTCCGACTACGGGCCTCCAAAAATGTCTTTAAAGTTGGCAGTGTAAAATTCGCAAATTCACTGTCACCGCCTTCCATTGTGAAGAAAGTAAGCACCGGAAATAAACGCAACCAAGGGACTTAAGCCATGCCGGGCAAAAGTCAAGGGAGTTAACAACCCCGCCTGAACCGCCCAGGTAAGTAAGCATGGTGTTTAACGTCCACAGAAACCATAAGGCTTATTAGGGACGGGGAGAAGGGGGGTATGGAGGCGCGGGGTGGGGGGGGGGGGAGGGGGGGGAGGTGTGGGGGGGAGGGAGATTATATACCTATCGCTACACTGTCACCACCAGAATGATTTCTGCATTAAGACAGGCAGCGATGAGAGCCATTTTAATGTTTCAGTAGGAAGTGAGGGACAAAGTCACAAGACAACGTCCACAAACCACAACCTTTCTGAAGAGAGAGGAGTTCGCTTACCAGCCTAACGCTTTACCGCTAGGCCAAACCGGCTCACGTAGGGACTATTAGTCAGATTCGCACTAATATAACCGCCACGGTTGACTAGGCGTGAAAAAAAACACAATTTCTTTTCACAAAGTCAAATCCGCGTCGCTGACTTCACTATTATACACATCAATACAAATATACATTATATTTTATATTTTAGTCATGCTGCGTCTTGGTACTTAGTAAGTAACTTGGTGTAGGTAGGTAGGTAGGTAATGTTGCTTAATGTCCTCAGATGTCAGTTGACATATTAGGGACAAGCTGAGACCAATGCCGAAGCATGGTTCAGTATAGCTTTACGTCCACGGAAACCAGAAGGCTCGTTAGGACGAACAGCCCAGGACGGCCACCTCGACTCTCACACAGCTCCTGAACTATGTAACTTGGTGTTTTACGCCCAGTCAACCAGTACGATTATATCCGTGGGCCTATATATAGGTGCATGATTATATCGGTGCGGCGTCATCGTCGCATTTGGCTATTTTTAAACCTGACTGTATAGGTGGTGCTTCCGGAGACGACTACATTTTTTTTTAAATAAATTAAATAAACACACACTGGAATATATAACCGCCAGTCACTCACTGGATGACTAAGTCATCAATAAATTTAAAGCAAACTAACATTCGTTCAGTGTGAAAAAAGCATATAGATAGAGAGTGTATGGGGTGGGGTGGAGTAGGAGGGGGAGAGCAAGGGAGAGACAGGCAAGAGAAGGGGGAGAGTAGGAGAGGGAGAGCAGGGGAGAGACAGGCAAGAGAAAGGGGGGGGGTGAGAGTAGGAGGGGGGGAGCAGGGGAGAGACAGGCAAGAGAAGGGGGAGAGTAGGAGAGGGAGAGACAGACAAGAAAAGGGGGGGGGGAGAGTAAGAGAGGGAGAGCAGGGGAGAGACGGGGAAGAAAGGGGGGAGTAAGAGAGGGAGAGCCGGGGAGAGAGGGCAAGAGAAAGGGGGGGAGTAAGAGAGGGAGAGCAGGGGAGAGAAAGGGGGGAGAGTAAGAGAGGGGGAGCAGGGGAGAGACAGGCAAGAGAAGGGGGAAAATAAGAGAGGGAGAGCCGGGGAGAGACAGGCAAGAGAAAGGGGGGAGTAAGAGAGGGAGAGCAGGGGAGAGAAAGGGGGGGAGAGTAAGAGAGGGAGAGCAGGGGAGAGACAGGCAAGAGAAGGGGGGAAAGAAGAAAGGGAGAGCCGGGGAGGACAGCAAGAGAAAAGAGGGAGTAAGAGAGGGAGAGCAGGGGAGAGAAGGGGGGGGAGAGTAAGAGAGGGAGAGCAGGGGAGAGACAGGCAAGAGAAAGGGGGAGTAAAAGGGGAAAAGCAGGGGAGAGACAGGCAAGAGAAGAGGGGAGAGTAAGAGAGGGAGAGCATGGGAGAGACAGGCAAGAGAAGTGGGGAGATTAGGAGAGGGAGAGCCGGGGAGATACAGGCAAGAGAAGGGGGAGAGTAGGAGAGGGAGAGCCGGGGAGATACAGGCAAGAGAAGGGGGAGTAGAAAGGGGAGAGCCGGGAGATAAGGCAAGAGAAGGGGGGGAGTAGGAGGGGGAAAGCAGGGGAGAGACAGGCAAGAGAATGGGGGGAGAGTAGGAGAGGGAGAGCAGGGGAGATACAGGCAAGAGAAGGGGGGAGTAGGAGGGGGAAAGCAGGGGAGAGACAGGTAAGAGAAGAGGGGGGTGGGAGTAGGAGAGGGAGAGACAGGCAAGGCCGGGAAGGGGGGGGGGGGGGAGAAAGAGATGAGAGAGACTCAAAGGGAGAGAAGTTTTGAGAGAAGGCCTATTGGTAATTGTAATTCGATTTGAATGGGCAACGGGAGACTGAATGGTGCGCGTGATTCCTTTTGGGTTGGTGGGTCTATGCGTGTGTGTGTATTTGATTACATAATTATTGTTTGCTAGGTGATATTTTTTATGGTAGTGTACTATACTTAAATTTCTGTTTGTTGAAATGTAACAGAATGAAAGCGCTTTTAACTAAATGAACTAATTTATTTTGAATGTTCTTACTGAACAAAGCTCCCTCTCCCAATCAAAACGAGGCCGTTGCGGAAAAAACTCCCATTAAACATTTCTCGGAAAATCACGTTTTCCAGGAAGCCAGTTCATGAAACCCGCTAAGCTGAGGTACGTTTTCCTATGACGCGTTTGTGATGAATCAAAAGAGAGATCAAATGTGGTATCGGTCGAAACCTAATAAATAAGAAAATCGAAATATTTCCCGCCACGAATTTCCCGGACAAAGAAGTACTAAAATATATATAAAATAAATAGCCGACATTTGGTCTTAAAGTTAGGTATGATGACATACGGCCTGCGATATATAGATGTGACGTCGAAATGAGGTAGTGATATGGGTAGTTGTGAACTGATTGTTTTTACCAACATGACACTGAAATTTAAACTAGCGATATGGCAAATGCGTTGATTTCGTCATTTCGTCATTTTGTGAAGGGCTTTCAAAAAGAAAAAAGGGTATGGGGGTCACTAGTTCCGAGCAAACCCACCTTTGCTGGTCTGTACTTAGGCTGCGCAAGAGAAGGACTTGGCTGAACGATGCTGACGTCACACTGTGTTTTGGGGTTTTTTGTTTTGTTTTTGTTTCTTTTTTCTTTTTCTTTTTTATTTGTGTGTTTGTGTGTGAGGAGGGGGGTGGGGGGTGGGGGGGTCTGACAGAACGAAATAAGATCACGACTATCAACGAAAATCGAAAATCCATGTTTACGTGTCACTATAAAACGGAAAACTAGTCAGCATAGACCTATGAGGCGATGACAAGTGACTACGGCTGAGGAAGAACGATGACGAAGCAGCACTGTTTCGTGACTCGGAAGTGAAATGTTTCCTTTTTGTCATTTTGGTCACACACATACTGGGCCGGTTTATTTACAATTCAGCGACTGTGTGTGACAGCGACCGTGCCGTGGCCGGGGAAAAAGAAGACCTGAGAAGTTTTAGTTTTAACTACCTACCTACTGGCGCACTGAGTCAATACCGAGAAAAGGAAGACCATAATTACAGATGTGACTGATTTGGATACTATGTACAAATCCTTTATATTGCCACAGTTTGACTACGCCGACATTGTTTGGGATAATTGTACTGGAACACTTTCAAACATGCTCGAAAACCTGCATTTGGAAGCTATAAGAATTATTTTAGGAGCTGCTTAGAGGAACAAGCCACGAAAAGTTGTATAAAGAATCTGGATTTTGCACACTAAAAGAAAGACGAAAACGTCACAAGCTATTAATGTTTCACAAAATGATTAATTACCTATGCCCCGGAAAAACAGAACTATATGCAAATTCATTCATTCCGTCAACTACCCAACTGGAACACATTACCTCAAACTATACAAACAAATCCTTCAATTAGTCTGCTGAAAAAATATTTGTCAACGAATGACACTGTGGTTCCTATATATTATTATTTTGGTTCTAGAAAGGAACAAGTTAAGCATTGTAGACTTCGACTTGCTATTAGCGATTTAAATTATGACTTATTCAGACGCCACCTGTTAGAAGACCCTATATGTTCATGCGGATATACAGCGGATATACAGCAGAAACATCAGAGCATTTCCTACTACATTGTCCCCTTTATAATAGTATTAGAAATAAAACCAGCAATAAACTAGATGAGAATGAAAGAAATATCAAAACACTTCTGTTTGGAAACGACCAGCTACATTTAGAAACTAATAAGAAAATATTTGCTATAGTCCACGACTTTTTGCGCCAAACCGACCGCTTGTAAACCTGTAAAAGTCTGCCAAAATTTGTTTATGACACAAGCGAAGAAGTACACGTTTTAATCCTCTCCCTCTCTCTCTCAGATCAATAATTATGACAACATCATTAGACCATTCGGTTAGTTATTTGCTTTTTTAACCCCCACCCCTTCCTCCCGTTTTGTTGTTATTGTTTTGCTTTTTGTTTTGTTTGGACATTAAGCAACACTTCATCGTCATCATAACAATGGCGGTCGCTGAGGCGTCGAGCAAATCTGACGCGGGCAAATATGCTACTACATTTGCACAGAAAAATCCAGGTTAACCGCGGGGGGAACTTGAAGGACGGGTTTCAGTTAGTTAAGTCAGCTGGAGAGCGTCTGCGGCTCCTGGAAGACTGACTTTGCCAATGCAGATAATCGAGGCGCAGAAAATCATTCGCGCGAAATCAGACTCTGTCCCCGTTCGCACATGGGTGTTGTCAATGATATTTAGTAATTTATGCTTTTAACACTAGAAAGCCGTTGGCGAAGCATGAAAGCGTTATTTCAACCCACGTTATTTCGTACCCACGATCTCACACACTGACACGCCGCACGCACGCACGCACGCACGCACGCACGCCGCACGCGCGCGCACACACACACACACACACACACACACACACACACACACACACACACACACACACACACACACACACACACACACACACACACACACACCCGCGCGAGCATTCCGGCTATGGAAAGCTAAATTTGCACAGCTTTTATATATATATACACATATATATATATAGATAGATAGATAGATAGATATATAAAGGCCCTCTTCTACGGCTGTTCTAGCCAGACTACTTATATTTTTAAAGTAAATGTAAATGTAGCCGGAATTTTTAAAGTAAATGTAAATGTAGCCGGAACTTCCTGCCGGAATCAGACTTGAACTTACCTGCTGCTCGGTGTGCTGACCTGCTGCAGTGGCGTTCGTGGGCAATTGTGGGGTTCACCAACACTTAACGCAGCAGACACAGAAGTCGAATGCGTCAGCCCAATTATAGTGACTGGGTTTTCCCCCAACAGACACCATGAGGCAATATAAGCATAAATTTCGGCAATTTCTTATAGCTTCTCCGTAGTGTAGTGGGTAACTCGCCGGACTGCCATTCAAGTGCCCGGGGTTCGATCCCGGTTTCTTCTCTTCTTTTTTTTCCTTTCTTTAAAAAAAAATAATTGTTCAGCTGCTGCAATCGCGAACATGTACAACCAGTTTTTTTTTTCTCTATGCGTATTACGTGTTGATATTTTTTAAAGATTATAATCAGTCACAAGTGTGTGTAGCATGGCTGGCAGCTTCCTTTCCGCTAAGCGCGGGGAGAGTAGTGGTTGTGACAGGTCGTTCGCTTTTCCAACAGCAGATGGGGAGTGATTTTCTCTCTCTCAGTCTCTCTTCTTTTTTCTTCTTCTTCGTCCCCACTCCCCACGGGAAACAGAAACGGATTTAAAACAAACAAAAAAACACAAAAAACAAACTTGATTTTTCAATAGGCACTTTCTTTCACGTTTTCTTCTCTCTCTCTCTCTCTCTCTCTCTCTCTCTCTCTCTCTCTCTCTCTCTCTCTCTCTCTCTCTCTCTCTCTCTCTCTCTCTCTCTCTCTCTCTCTCTCTCTCTCTCTCTCTCTCTTTTTTCATTTTATTATTTAGATTGACAGCTTGATATCAACACCGGCTAAAGGTCTGAATGTTCAGTCGGTTCCTTCAGGACAATCGTGTCAGTTTTGTCAATGTGTGTGTGTGTGTGCGTGCGTGCGTGCGTGCGTGCGTGCGTGTGTCGTTTTTGTTGGCTGTTTCATTGGGATTTTATTAAAAACAACATGCATCCATCCTTTTATACCTTTCACTCACATCAAGATTTCCTTGCATAATATAGTTATATATGGTAGTTTCACAGAAAAAAGGGCTCTCTGCATGGGCAAAATAAAAACTGAAGGAATTTTTTTTTACGGTTTAAAGTTATTAAGAGGTAATGCCCCCTCTCTACTCCCGTTATACAAAGAACCCACAATGAAACAGAATAAACAAGACAACACACACACAAACACGCCCGCCCGCTCGCGCACGAACGCACACA
Organism: Alviniconcha marisindica; assembly: GCA_018857735.1. Lineage (NCBI taxonomy): Eukaryota > Metazoa > Mollusca > Gastropoda > Provannidae > Alviniconcha > Alviniconcha marisindica. The sequence continues at coordinate 748,305 of JABMCL010001226.1, forward strand.
CCTGGACAATTGGCTTTTGAAAAACGTATACTATAGGTGTGGTCCCTTAACTGCAGCTTACACTGATAAAAACTAATAATTGTAAAATGTTGCTGGTAAAAGCGATGTCTATTCAAGCATGTCATCCATGCCAAAAAGAATAAAGATTACACTAAAATTAATTAAAAAGATTTTCCACATCACAAGTACACTATGCTTAGTTAAACATCACTGACTGTGAACCAATGCCTCACCATATTTCGATTATGTTTGTTCTAGACAGTGCAGAAGGCATTTGGACACACACTCATTAATGATTTTAATAATTTCGATCAATAAAAACTTCTTCTTTTTAAAGTAGATTACTTGATGTTATAATTCAGGTGGTTTTCAACCTCGCTTTGGCGTTTTCAGTCGGTGTGAAAGACGGTACCCTTACGTCAAGGGCTGTAACTCTGGTGCATCCCAAAAGATTTCTCATTGGGAACAACTTGTAACGTGTTTGGCACACTCTAAGAAACACTTTAAGATTAGTTTAGCTGAGGAAGGGGGGTGGAAAGCCTACACGTTAAACAGCATATTTACAGCGAACGCAATGTCTAAATAGACACCAGCCAAGTGACAGCCGAGTATGATTATAGTCTTTCATTCATTCCACCTGGTTTTCTGCTGCCAAGTTTATCAGCCAAGTGTGATTCCACGTCTTTTCTGTCATTCACACTGTCTGTAAAGAGAAGCCACAGTCCTTTTGTGTGAATGTTGTGGATGGTGTGGTCAGTTTGATTGAAGTGATTAGCAGCAGGTGTTTAATGTCCACAAGGTGTTCTTTGAAGCGGGTGTCAAGGGTGCGTTAGCTAGCACCCTTTCATTCTTTTTTCAGATTTTAGTATCGTATAAGTGAACATGTTTAATTTTTGCTGGCACTGTCATGGTGGGTTCACACGATCACAGAAGTTTGCAATTTTCCAGAAGTTGCAGATCTTTGCAACTTTTGGAGGCAAAAAAAAAAAATATGACAAAAAGGTGAGTTGAATCAAGCGTAGAAATGTGCCTCCAAGCATTTTTTGCTGTTGTTGTTGTTGTTGTTGTTGTTTGGGGGGAAGGGGAGAGGCGGAGGGTGGGGGCGTTGTATGGATGTTCGGACGGATAAACTAATTTTTTCGCGGAATTATGTTTTGCAAGTGCAGGATCGTGCTTTTTACTGCTTTTAAGGCACTTCTTTCGTCGTCTTTTTTCTCACATGATATAACCGCAATGGTTGACGGCGTAAAACACCAAGTTACTTACTCTTCTTTTTTCACTCGATAGCCTGTTTTGGGTCGGTCTTTTTTATATTCAAACTGATCAGACAACCTCGGCAAGACATTGAATATTGTTCAATGTCTGTGGGTAAAGCACACAGTCCAAGATTAAAGATTAAATCAAGTTATCGAAACGGGCAAAGGACGAAAAATAAAGGGGGATCACTCAAATAGACATACCGCCCGGTCAAAAGATGTACAAGTAAATATCTACAGAACCTTACCCCAAAAATACGTTCACTTGTTTGGCGTGTGTAAATTTTGCCAACAAAACTCGAAGGTACACAAACAAGAAATTTGACAGCAATCCAGTTTTTAGTATTTTTTTTATTAGAATGGGCAAGGTGATGATGTCAAATAAATTACTACAGAGTTGGCGTCATATTTGTTGCATTGTTTGTGGAGAAAAGACATGT
>JABMCL010001226.1:755000-757500 GCA_018857735.1 Alviniconcha marisindica
TGCGTGCGTGCGTGCGTGCGCGCGTGCGTGCATGCGTGCATGTGTGTGTGCGTGCATGTGTGTGTGTGTGTGTGCGTGTGTGTGTGCGTGCGAGGAATACAACATTATGACCATATAATTTATTATTTTTGAGGTTTTAATGTATACATTAAAGCGCGGCGTGCTCATCTTTGCCGGTGATATATGGCGCTATAGAAATGACCGCTATTATTATTATTATTATTATTATTATTACTATCTACACTAGCCTACAGGGACCGCCAAGTGTCGGCGCGGCTGGCCCAGACGGAGTACACTGGGTTTTCATTTACAGGTGCGCTGCAGGTGCACGTAGTTGGGATCCGCTCCGAGGACAAGCCACGGCAGGGCGCCCACCACGTCGTCCCCATTGGCGAAGCACAGCCCCCGGGAGTGGTCCAAGTCCACCGAGCGGCACGTGCCGAGGGCAAGCAAGCACGTGACAGTGCAGCGAAGCCACGACGTTTCGGCCTGACCCACGACCATATTGCCGTGTAGCATGCTGGCGTCGTACTTGAGGAACGATGGCTCCAGATCTCCCTGGGCACAGCCTGGGTCGTTTTTTGTTGTTGTTGTTGTTGTTGTTGTTTTTGGAAACAAAGGAAAAGGAAAGGTTTGATGGAATGAAGGTTTCAATGAAATGTGGAAAAGGTTGTGGGTCAGTGGGTTCCAGAACTGAGAAAAGGGCGTAGTCTAGAAATGATTCACAAAGAAAAAGTGCGCAAGGAAGAGAGACAGACAGACAGACAGAGACAGGGACACAGAGAGAGAGAGACAGAGAAAGACAGGGACAGAGACAGACACAGAGAGAGAAAGGAGGTGGGAGGAATAAAAACTAATCAGACCAGTATGACACTCGACGGCTATGTGTGTATTTGTACTTTGGTGATTTCAAGCAAACTGTCAATTACAATAAGAAATTTTAAAAAAAAATTTTTTTTAATCTAATGTGCTGAATAGCTCTATGATTAATCATGGACCCAACTCATAAATTCAATGTAAAATAAGCTTGACATTTTGAAACAAAATCCTTAGCTTCAAGATCAAGTCATCTTGATCTGTCCTAGAAATTCTCGGTGGATTTGGCTTTTGCTTTCGGTTCCTGGAATGTGTTTGGAGAGGAGGGGGAGGCAGAGAAGGGAATACATTTTCTGTATTTACGATAATAATGGCTTCAGTTTGTTTCTCTTGATGTTTTGTTTGTTTGCTCTTAAGCTAATGCATCCAAGAAAAATTATAAGTTTATGACTTCGTGTATAATTATGAACAATAAAGGTTTATTTTATTTGATTGATGTTTAACGCTCATCAAGAGACAAAGACGGACAGATCATGGTAGTTCAGTCCACTGTGGCCGACATGACGTGGTAGTCTACAAAATGAACCAACCACTGAGTAAATAAAACAGGAGTTTATGTTAAATAGAACAACAGGAGGATGGAGGCGGGACAGGAGCTGAGATATTGCGTTGCATGTTTTATTTTAATTATGCTGTAAAACGCTTTGGGTCTCTGAAAGCGCGCAGTAAATTCACCTATGTTATCATTATCATTGTTTATTTGTGTTATTATTATTTGTGTTGTTGGTGGTGGTGGTGGTAGTAGTAGTAGTAGTAGTAGGGGTGGTAGTGGTAGTAGTAGTAGTAGTATCAATATCACCATCATCATTATTATTGGAAGACAGATGAAAAGAAACCAGTAAATGAAACAAGAGTTTATTTTAAATCAAAGAATAAGGAGAGAGAGGGGGAAGACAGATTCCATGATTTCTCACCGGGGATGCAAATTACTTTAAATAAAATAATCAGGAGAGAGAGAGAGAGAGAATTCGAACTCGAAAACTTTAATACTCAAGGATAGTAGAGAGAGGTGGAAGACAGATTCCATGATTTCACACCGGGGATGCAAGTTACTTTAAATAAAATAATCAGGAGAGAGAGAGAGAGAGAGAGAGACAGAGAGAGACAGAGAGAGAGACAGAGAGAGAGACAGAGAGAACTCGAACTCGAAAACTTTAATACTCAAGGATAGTAGCGACAGAGAGAGAGAGAGGGAGAGAGAGAGAGATTCCATGATTTCTCACCGGGGATGCAAGAGTCGACTGAGTGAGAGTAGTATTGTCCGGCTCTACACAGACACTGACCCTTGAAGCAGACGAAGGCTGCAGCGCAGTCCCACTGTGCACTACACTGTCTTCCCAGCCTGAGACCTGGACACGATGACCAACCGGAAATTAACGAAAAGCAGCCTAACCCACCCGCTACCCTCAAGCACCACTGAACTCCACCCCCTAGGTGGTCACAGACACTAAGTTACCTTGGCAATAGACCCCGGGAAGAAACGAACTTTTTAGCCTCGATATTTATTAACAATTTGAAATTATCGACACACAAGGGAGTTAATTAGCGCTCGAAATACGTAACACAAGTACAACAACAAAGACCTGAGTCGCCTACGGTAACTCTCACCTGGCATGCGTGGAGT
>JABMCL010001226.1:762500-812500 GCA_018857735.1 Alviniconcha marisindica
AGAGAGAGAGAGAGAGTGAGAGAGAGAGAGAGAGAGAGAGAGAGAGAGAGAGAGAGAGAGAGAGAGAGAGAGAGAGAGAGAGAGAGAGAGAGAGAGAGAGAGAGGAAGAGAGAGAGGGGGAGGGAGAGAGAGATTTAAAATCCTTCAGCCTTTTTCTTTGTTTCTTTTCAAGTTCTTTCGTGAGAGTATTCCTGTCAATATGCACAGTATTAAAAGTCAACTTTATTACAGGACTGGAAAATAAACTATACTTTTCGCCGGCGTGTGTGTACACTGCATCAGCTCAGCCCGAAAACTTCACAGGCTTGGCCTGACAGTGAAGCGGTTGATTCTTTAACAAAGTAATTGTGTTAAAATAGTGGCTGGCTGCATGCTTTTATGCATGCTTTATCACTAACACTAGGCTGTTTGCCCAGTTGATCCCCACTGACGCCGTTATATTTTATAACCCGCTACTAGCTCACCGGGCCATTCCGTGGACTGACTGGCACGAGCTGGCTGGTAAAATGTACGGTCACGACAAAAAAGAAACACGATACGGAGAGAAAGCCTAGATACGGATACGGATGATTTATTCATTTAAGCCATTGCCCCTGCCGGGAAGACGAATAAATCAAGTTCACTAGTTCATTGTGCCGATAGACGAGTAGACGTAATTAAGAAGGTTGTCATAAAGCAGCCTAGTGTCAAACAACAACATCGTTATTCCCTTAGGCTACTTCTGTCACGATTTTCCCGACACCTGATTATTTTGTTGTCTCATCACTGTCACTAACCTAAACAATTTTAGTGATCGCCAAACAATATACGGACTTTTTGCTGTGGCCACCTCTGAGTGTGAGCGTCGTCAGAGTGTGAGTGCCAGAGACACAGACAGACAGACAGAGACAGAGAGAGAAAGACAGAGAAAGAGAGACAGACAGACAGACAGAGACAAAGAGAGAGGGAGACACAGAGAGAGAGACAGACAGACAGAGAGAGACAGAGAGACAAAGAGACAGACAGAGACAAGACAGACTCGAAACAGACTCGAGACAGAGACACTGAGAGACAGAGACAGAGACAGACAGACAGACAGACAGACAGAAAAAGACTGACAGACAGACAGACAGACAGACAGAGACACAGAGAGAGACAGAGAGAGAGAGCTGAAAACGATATGATTTCATGTTTTATCGTTCGTCTGTCTACACGCGCGCGTGCACGCACGCACGCACACACGCACGCACGCACGCACGCACGCACGCACGCACACACACCGCGCGGCCTATTTAGCTGTTGTAAGCACCCGGCTAACGGCACTAAATGATTCATCTTGCATGCCACTGCCGCCGGGAAACTCACGTGCATTTTTATGTGAATTGCCCGGGAAATTACTAAAGAGTGTTTTGTGCGTCGATGGGCCGAATGTTTACTGTCGGAATTCCATTAATTCTAACATGACACAGGAAATCGCTTTCGTTGTACAAAACATATTTTTGAATCAACAGGAGGGTTTGCAACTCAGTCATGCCCTCAGCTCGTTACACCGGCCCTTCAGTAGATCTTTCGTACAGTGTCCAACTTCAACACTCTGAAGACTCGGACACTTCATAGTGCATACTAGAATATTTCGGTGTTTTCATAATCCACCATACTCGGACATGGACTACAGGATCTTCAACATGCGTATCTGATCTTTTTGCATGCGTATGCACACAGGGGACTTCGGTTTACAGTCTTATCCGAAGGATCTGGCCCAGTTGCAGCAGACGACAAAAAGGGAGACAATAAGACATGTGTATTCGGTAACGCCATTTGTTTCATGACAAATTTGTTCGTGACTGCAGCAAGAAACGGCATATTAAATATTATCATGACTTTGCATAAGCGGTGAAAGCTACGCAGCAAAGAATTTGACGCTTTCCAGAGAATACTTTTATGCGACACGGCCTAGCAGACGACAATTTCCAAGCAAGATGGCGAACCGAGAAGAAAAGTTGAAACAAATCGCTTGCGAAGCCATAGATTCACAGGTTTCACACCTGAAATGCCTCAGTCGAGACATTTGGAACCACCCTGAACTGTGCCATGAAGAGAAGTATGCACACAAAAGGATAACGGATTTTCTGGAAGAACGAGGTTTCAACGTGGAGAGAAGTTTCAAAATCGAAACCGCATTTCGAGCTCGGCCGAGGGATGTCCAGAGCAAAGGAGGCGAGGGTCCGAATGTTGCTGTCCTGTGCGAGTACGACGCTTTGCCGGAGATTGGCCATGCCTGTGGACACAACTTAATTGCAACAGTTGGAGTGGCAGCATCTTTGGGGATTCAAGCGGCTCTTCAGTCTTCCGAGTTTGATGGAAGTGGCAAGGTCAGTCATAGTTACTCACTGAGTCACTCACTGACATTACAGTTTTTGGCATGATCCTAAAGGAGATTAGGCCTTCATAACTTGGACATTTTGCCAGCGTGACTTTAGGGGATAAAAAAATAAAAGGGGTGTTACCCAGATCAAGTAAATGAAATGAAAATACACCTTTTATGACTTGGACCTTAATTCAGAAGATCATCCCAGCGTATGAGCACCATGGACACATCCTTGAGAACGTCAGCACGATGAAGTACCAGGGAGTCACCATCCAGGACGACCTGAGGTGGGGATCCCACATCAGTTCTACCACAAGCAAAGCCAACAAGACCCTCAGCTTCCTCCAGCGCAACCTGAAGATCGGCAACAAACAGACAAAGAAACTGCGTACAAAGCCCTTGTTCGCCCATTTCTTGACTATGCAGCCACTGTATGAGACCCTACACTGCAAGTGAGACCCAGGCCATTGAGAAGGTCCAATGCAGAGCAGCAAGATGGGTCTCCAACCGACACCACCAGACATCATGCGTTGACACCATGCTTGATGCCCTCGACTGGCCAACACTCCAAGAATGATGCAGGAGAGCTAGACTGGAGATGTTCTACAAGTTCCACTATGGTTTTGTCTCCATCAACTCCAGCTACCTGCCAAAACCATCAGGCAGCAGATTGAGCTCCAGAAAGAACAACACCTGCAGCTACGACATCCCATCCTGCAGGACACAGTACAGATGTCGTTCTTCTCCAGGACCATACCAGACTGGAACGGACTGCCCCTGGAGGTTGTGACAGCTGAGTCACTGGAATGTTTTAAGTCCAGGCTCAACTTGCTCCTGTAAACACCAACTGAAAGTTCCAGCCCCCCCCCCCCCCCCCCCCCCCCCCCCCAAACATCCCATCCACTACCCCAACTTTAATAACATTGGCCCTTTTTCAGAAATGTTTTTCAGTGTTCATTGTATCTTTCAAACTTTGCATTAGGATGACCTACCCAATTTTAGATTGATACTACTTGCATGCCAATTTTAACTGAGCTTGATCAAATTTTAGGGTCACAACAGAGTAAAGAGGTGAAACTGAAAGGAATGATTTTCTTGCCAAGTACCTTTCGAATCAAATTCAAGCTTTGTATGATTTTCACATGCACATTGTCACAAATAGTTCCATGCAACTTTGATCTTTATTTAGGAGAAACAACTGACACATCTTCTTCTTCATTTGTTTTAGTGTGTGTGTGTGTGTGTGTGTGTGTGTGTGTGTGACTCTTGTGTAAATATTTTCTTCCAAAGTGAGTAAATTTATCACTTTATTGTGAGTGTATTCAGTGTGTGTAAATCACTTTGTTGTGTGTGCATGCTGCGACTTTTATTGTTTCTGATTGCAAATGCAAAGCTTAACTTTTGGAAAATGTTATATATTCACAGCTGACAGTTATAGGCACGCCAGCCGAAGAGGGAGGAGCGGGCAAGATTGATCTGATTGGTAGTGGCGCCTTTGCTGATGTTGATGTGGCCATGATGGCTCACCCCTCCCAGACCAACCTGCAGAAACCTACCTACCTGGCAATGACTGAGTACGTCTCTTTGCATACCTGTATACACAGTTATTATATATATATATATATATCTCCCAAGAAAACATTTGTACTTAGTTCATCTACAGGATATTATATATATATATAATATATAATATCCTGTAGATGAACTAAGTACAAATGTTTTTTTGGAATATTTCGTGTATTTATTCATCTCCCAAGAAAACATTTGTTCTTAGTTCATCTACAGGATATTTTATATATATAATATATAATATCCTGTAGATGAACTAAGTACAAATGTTTTTTTTTAAATATTTCGTGTATTTATTCATCAGGGACTTTTTACCCCAGTCAACCATTACGGTTATATCAGGGCGAAGACATGGACAAGACAACAAACAAAAGACTGGTGTGTGTCATAGTTACAGTTTCGAAAAGGTTTAACTTTCAGAATAATAGTTGCTCTGTTCAAACAGATCATCTCTGCTTCCTGGATGAAAAACATGTGGCATGATAACCATACATGTAGGAAATACATGTGACATGATAACCATATGTGTTCCTTTCAGGGTAAAAATTAGTTACCATGGCAAGGCATCACATGCTTCAAGTTACCCTTGGCTTGGCGTCAATGCTGTGGATGCTGCAGTGCAGTGCTACACCAACATCTCTCATCTTAGGCAGCAGATGAAACCAACATGGAGAGCTCATGGTAGGCCTTTATCTCATTTCTAGCTTTGTTCTTCTTTTGTTGCCTCTGCATGAATTGCCAATGAATTTGAGTGGTTGATGGAATTCTTTCAACACAGAGTGTCCCAGCACGGTATGCATCAGATAAACTGCCCCCCCCCCCCCCCACCTCTTCCCCACCTGCAAGAAAACACAGCAAAAACATGCACATGGCTAACATGTCCCATTTTATAGTAATCCTAGAATAGCATTCTTCTTCTGCAAAGTGGTTTGGTTTTGTGAAAGTATCAACAAACCCCAAACAGTACAAAACTGTATGTATCAGCAGTTTCTGTGCTATATTTTCCATCACAATTGTTCAACAGCAAACTTTGTCATTACAGGAATAATTACCAATGGTGGAGCAAAGCCCAACATTATCCCAGAGTTGTCAGAACTTGTGTACTATCTTCGAGCCCCCACTGATACAGAACTTGCCGTCCTCAAAGCCAAGGTGATTGACTGTATTCAAGGAGCAGCCACAGCTACAGGATGTCAGGTGTGCAAATATTTTTTTAACCCCTTCACTGCTCCAGCCTGTAAATTTTCAAGCTGCAAAGTGCTCACATACACGTCTGCAAATAGTGTATTTTGATGGTCCTGTAACAAATCGACTTTCAATGCTGTGCAGTTTGACAGAAACCATTTCACGTGCTCATGCAAAGGAGAAGAAATGATTGGTAATGATTTCAAGTTTGGCACTTTTATTGGTTGTTTTCCCAAGTGATGGCGCAGCAAGCATGGCAGTGAAAGGGTTAAACACCTTCAGTTAACTTTTTCCACTGAGAGTAGCAGCAGTCGTTACTCTTAATTATTCTGCCTTTTTTTATGGTGTATCTGTGTGTTGGCATACAGCCAGCCAGCTGTTAGGCCTCCTTGTTGCCTGTGACAAGGGGCGTTTTTCAGGCACTGTGATCCTGGTGCATGCAGTGCCCATGAAGAGATGAGACAGGCACTGACCAGTCTGTGCAAGTGTTGACTTGGAGGAAGTAAGAAGAGTCCCCCACTCTGTCAGTCAGTGCCCTGACTGGTGTCAAACCCACACTTGCTGTTTCAGTTATCTTAATCCTTGTAATATATATATATATACAAGATAACTTTATTAATCCATTGTGGAAATTAAATGATCTGCTGTAGGATGTATTATGTACATGTATAAGGCATTGCACAAATGATCCATGTTCCTACTCTTTCAGAGTACAGCCCCCTTGCACAGCTGGACACCTCGTGTTCCCTCCTAGATTCTTCCTCCATTTTACACCTGCCTCTGACTCATTTTAATTTTTCAGTAACATGTTGATGGACTTTATGTTGATGCATTGTAATTTTTGTTGATAATTATGATGAAACAAGCACAAAAAGTCCTTCCACTTTAACTCGCTTGCCTTTAATATGCAGTGTTTGGTGACATTTTCCAGTATGTTGTGATAATGATAATCTGTTCTCATCAAGTTAGCTGGACTGTGTTTTAATGATCAGAAGAGTCTGACAAAAGCTATGTTTATGCACATGTAGCTCTGCCTTTACTGTGACCATGTCTGACTCAGTAGTATTGCAATCAAATCCCCAAAGACAAGTGGCTGAGATTGTCAAAATTACTTCTTCCTGAAACAGGTTTGTTTTGAAAGAATAATTAAAACAAGATGACTGTTTCTGAAAAAGAAAAAAAATGAAAAGAAGCAAATATACAAGAAAAATGTACACTAGGTATGTTTGTATATTCTAACTGCTTTTTTCTTTTCTTTTCTTCTTCAGCTTGAGTAGACCATGTATTTTCATGTGTCTGCAGGTTGACTTTTTTCAGCTTTAATAAATTAAGATCTTTTTCATGTGTCTGCAGGTGGACTATACATTTGTCTCCAAGCCCTACGCATCACTGATGACCAATGACTTGGTGGCATCGTTATATGTGGCAAATGGTCTGCAGGTGGGCATTCAGCCGGAAACAGACCCGGACAAAATGCGCAAGGCGGGTGGTTCCACAGACATGGGAAACGTGTCTCATGTTGTACCCAGCATTCATCCAAAGTTCTACATTGGTACCACAGCCAGTTTGCACACCCGTGCCTTTGCTGCTCAAGCAAGTAAGCAGGGTATTTTTTTCTTCGTGAAACGATACAATTATTCCATTTTGCTTAAAGGCCCAGTTTGCCTGCACCAAGAACTTTACAGGATAGGCACAAAGTGCTGCTACTTGAAGATGAAAAAGAAAACTATTACAAGCAAGCCTGGTTTTTTTCCTTCTCCTGAAATGACACGATTATCTGATTTTACGTAAAGGCCCAGTTTGCCTGACCCTGAGCACATAGCCCGTTTACAAAGCAAAGAACCCAAACACAATCGAAACAAACTTCTACTTGTGTGTACACACACATGCATGCACACACGTGTGCACGCCCCCCACAAACCCCCCTCTGTTTTGAAGTTGGATGGAGGTCTGTTGGAGTCATTGTATCCATATGGTATTATTAGAACCGTTGAATCTTTTATGACTCAACTTCAAGTCAAAAAACTTTAGTCATCCTTCACAGGGCAATTCAACTTAACTAATATAAGGCTTATTAATTTAAGAACAGATGATTTGAATTAATTTAACTTCAAATGGTGCTGCATCATCGTGAGCCAAACTCATGTAAAAAAGTTAGGTTGCTGTCTTCAGGGTTAAAGGTCACAGTGAGGGCTCATAATTGTAATCAAATTATGATTGTTTCTGCTGTGTCTTAAGAACTAAAGATTCTTTTGCAATTGTTCACAAAGAAGCATCATGAAAGAGCCAGTGACTGCCACTTCGATGATACCATGGTTAGTTCCTGGTTCTTTTATGACATTTATTCATAAACACTAGCAGGGCAGTACATGCTGCACTGGAAACCCCACAGAGACACATAGGTACATATATTGTAACAGAATGGATTATTGCTCAGTGACCAGCCAAACTAGTGATTTCACCTGCCAGCTGTGTTGTTGTAAACTTCCTAGCTGTTTGAGTAGAACAGTTAGCCTGTAATCAGAAGTCTTGTGCCATATGCATAGTCTGAGGACAAAGTGAATACTTGCAGTTGGGTAGCTAAAGAATTACTCTACTTACCATGTAAATACCAGTTAAGGGATTACTATTACTCTACTTACTAGTATAAACAGATGGTACTTAATTTTTTTTATAAATATTTTGCAGCCTTTTTGGGATACATAAGTTCTGGCAAAGGCCCCTTGAAACCTCGTTATTCTTGCACTTTTTAAATCTCGTTATCCTCCTTTTTCTTTCAGTAAAGGAAGAGGCTGAAAACTACTCGCTAGCTGTGGCCAAAGCTCTGGCCATGACTGGCATCGACCTACTCCTTAAACCCAGCCTTGTTCAGCAGGCAAAGCAGGCATTCTGTGAAGCACTGGAAGCAGAGAAAGGAGCTGTTTGAATCTTGTGTCTCTTTCTGTGTATTTTCCTGGAATGATAAGTGCCATGGTGTATTTCCGTGTAGAACAGTTTCCCGTCTTTGGCTTTGGTGCAGTGTAAGCAGTTATTGCTTGTCCAGTTTTATTGTCATGTCCACTGGAAGTTGAATGCATGCAGTCCACTGTTAAATTTACTCAAAATATTATGAGATAGATGATAAGAAATGATCAGACTTTTCCAATTATTATTGATTTTCATGTAGTTTTAGCCAATCATAATAGCTTGTATATTTTGTGTGAGGAAACATTCCTTCCACCCAGGTCCTTCTGTTACAAATATAAGTTGTTTTTCTGTATTTTTAAATTTGGATTTTGATGCATGAATTGTTTGAAGGTGATAAACTGCAAAACTGATTGTAAAATTGTATATGTACCATTTTATCCAAATTTCCACTGTAAGTTTATTTTCACTGCAAACAAGAGACAGTTGTACTCCAAATAGAGATGAAACATAGTTACGTGCTAAGAAATTTTTCATCATGCAAAGTTTGCATCTCTTGCTTTTTAAGCAGGGAACCATAGCCTTAATTTATAATCACACAAAGTTTACAGCTCTTGTTTTTTTAATCAGGAAACATAGCCTTACTTTATAATCATGCAAAGTTTGCAGCTTTCATTTTTTAATCAGGGCTTAGCTTCCTTGGAATACCATGTCAAAGTGACATGTACTCTATTACATGTATAATCTTGTTCATGTATTCAAACATGACCAGGTGAGCATTTACCAAATAAAACAGCCTTTAGTCATTTTGTGTTACAAGTTATAAATGCTTGACAAATCTTGAGGTCAAGGTCACCAAAACTAGTGTGCATGGCTGAAGCTCAATAACTTGAGTAAGTAGTATGATCGTGTAAAGTTTTATATCCACCACATTTACAGTGTACAAACAAATCTAGTATTCACTTTTTTGCCAGAATCAGCATTACATAAATACTGATTTGTTTGCACGACTACAACAGGAACAAAATGAATAAAAGATGCTGAGCATGTTTAAAACTGAACAGTTTATTACATTTGTACACAAAACATTTAAGATACCATTCAAACTTCAAAAAGAAGGTTCGATATACATACACAGGTAAGACCCCCCCCCAAAAAAATGGGCATCTGTAGTGCATACACCATGAACAATTACGTAAAATTGTACATTTGAAGCAAGAGGGTACCTCAAAATGATCATAATTATCATGTTGCCTTCTGATAGTCCACATATAATGTACTGATGGTCCATGTATGTGAAGGAACCCAACAGCATGGGAGCAAGCCCTTCAGACTGTATTTTGACATAGACATGTATCCATTCAAACCCAGCAAAACAAAACCATTTCTTAACACCTACGTGAAACTCGGTGGACCTCAGCATATGAACCACTGAACACATGCATGTGATTCCTCATAGAACAATCCATTATGCACCCTCTCTCACACCCTCTGGTTTTAGGATTAAGATCTAAGGGCAAAGAAAAGTCAAATATAACTGGCATGTGATGAAATATATACAAAATCATCATTGCTGATGAAAGTACACCAATGTCTAAAACCTAATAATAATCCTTATCCTTGCCATCATGCTTGAATAAAGTTGAACAAGTAAGAGAAATAAACATACAGAACAGAGACAAAAAATATACACAATGCACATTGTAAAATCATTCTAAAATGTGTTCACACTTTTTGTTGTTGTAATTCTTGCACTGAATCACAACTGACAATAACATCACATCACAAAAGATGAAAAAACACTTCTGATCGTGTCTCTTCAACATAATACACCACAGTTCTGAGAATGACATATTCTGTTGACACACAGTGTCAGTGATGTACAGTGTCAAAGAGTGCAAGATGTTGAACTTGGATGAGCCTGAAATAACCTAAATATAATCTAAACGAGAATGCTTATGCTCCATCTTAACTGCAACACATCCACATTCCATCCTCTATGCACCAAGAATTAATTCTGAACAAATACTTGATGCATAGTTGAAATCAGAGTGCAGAGCCAAGTCTGCTTTTTTCAATGGACAAACTAAAGTTTTTTGATCGTCTAGCTGTATGACCTCATTTTAATGCACAATGCAGGCCAGGTCAACCATTCTTTTTTGTCTCTCCACTTTTCGATTGCAACTAGGTATGGGCTTACTGTTTCATGGAATATAGGGTATCTAATTATGTCCACAAACGGCCCAATGGCTTCTTTGAACTTCATCAATGGATGGAAATAAATTGGGCCAACCAGCTGCATGTGTTCAGACTGCCGACTTGAAACATAAAGTTTCCCATTTAATTCACCACATATTGGCAGGCAGTCTCCCTGTTGGTGGTACCATGGAGCTACTGTGACTTCAAACTCAGCGGCTGTGCTATCCATGTTAAAATCTTACATCACCATTGCCCAGTCAAGCACATACAGATAACAGAAAGTAAATGTGCAGTTAAGGCCCCCACTTACAGTGGATGCTGAAGCAGTGAACATCAGCATGCACAACGTGACTGTGAAGGCATCCCTTTCAAAAGATGTTTTACAAAGGGGTGGAAAGTTGCATTTTCTTTGCTGAACCCTGTCACACATGATGGACATGTGATTTTGTGGGCCTGTTGCAACTGACCTTCCTGACATTCCTTCTGTTTCACTACTTGCCTCATATACCTGGCCAGCTGCAACCTTGTGTAACTACCAGTGCAATACTTCCAACATTCACCTACACCTGGACCAACTGTCAGTCATAAGCTTTTTTGAACAATAGTGTTGCCTGCATTTTTGGCGCTCATCAGCTTCAATGGAAAAAAAGAGATACCACCACAAACACGACCACTGTTTACAAAGACTTTCTCTAAATGTACACAACAAACTTCTGTGATCACATGATTTCACCTTCAGTTGAACATCATAGCATTGTGATGCCATAAATGAGAAGACTGTGGTGTCTTTTGATTATCAAGCTGCACTTCACTGATGTTCTTTCACCTGCTCAACCAAGCCTTTGAAATGAATGAACAGGCAGGGCATTCACAGATTTGCTCAAACTTTCAGTAACATTTACGTTATGTATATATATATATATATAAGCAGGATGTCAAAATATTTTCTAAACTTTCAGTTGGACAAGGAACAGGTGAATGTGTTTATCAGCTGATTGGCTGATCAACTGATCTGCACTGATCCTAACAGAAAAACGAAGAAAAAATCTGAAATTGCACCCTGTCCGTTGTCAACACAACTGCTTAGTGCAGATCAAAACTTGTGTCTATGACGTTACTGAAGTAGTTTTAAGTGCTCTGTTCCACAAGTAAAGAGAAGGTACAGACTATCCACAGCGGCTCTCTCACATTTGTCGCAGTTTGGCCAGTCGACTTGTCAGCTCATCCTGAAAAGTGCAACAGAAGAAACATGTACACACATAACCTCTGAAAGTAAGGATACAGCCGTGTAGGTGCAAGACCATCTGTTGAATTCATGCCAAAATTATGCCTCAAGCTTTTTGCATTGCGTGCATCATTCCAGATACAAAAATGCACAAAGACACTGGCTCTATGAGATATAACTTAATTGATCACATTTTACTACATCTCTGCCTGCCACCCCTACCCCCCCCCCCCCTCCCTTCCCCCCATGATTTAGAGCACCCTCTGGGTCAGACATTAACATTTACAAGGTTTAAGTGGTCTGTAAAAAGTATAATCCCTCATTCATGTACATTTCACACTCCCCACCCTCACACACAAACTTTCAGTTTACCTAAAGGTGATGCACTTAACCAGTATGTTTTACAGCTCGAAAAACACCATTTTTTCTTGTCTCGGCATGTTTAAAGCTGAACAATCTAAATCAGTATGCTCCTTTTGAGAAGCCAATGTGTCTGGGACAAGTGAGTGGCTGAACTTTAAACATGTATGCATTAATCAGCATAGTAAACTGACCTGTTCCTGAGAGGCCTGCGATGATGCTGTAGACCCAATGGCTGCTCCCTGAGCTGAAGGCAAGTCCATGTTCAACTCCAGTCTGAAAGTAAGGAAAAGTCATTACTTACACAAATGCATCTAGTCCTTGTTTCTGGAAGAGCTTTTATCCAACAAGGCTTATTATATAAGCATATATACAATGTCTTGCCAAGACATCAGAGCTCGGGAGCTACGTGAAAGAACAAGTGGACATCCTGGGCTCCCCAGCCCTAATAGTCTGCACGGTCTCTGTGGACATAAGGCAACACTGAATGTTGCTAAGACATGGATAAAATAAGAAATGGGCACACATGTAAGAATACACTTGTGGACAAAGAAAAATGAAAATGCACTGCAGGTGTACTACAGTGAGTGAAACGGTGAATGTTTCAGACATTTCTTTTGCCTTACAAGTGGTCGTCAGCAGGATTTCACCCTCTCTGTAGGCTAGGGTTAGTTATGGTGGAATGTTCCAAACAGTTCCCAGCTTTATTCCGACCCCATTCAACAAAACCAGTTTGGGAGAACCTACCCTATCAAGCCAAGTGATTATATTTATAAAGATTTTAACCTCTCTGTTGAGTGAGTATAGGGACTGGATGTTGCCAAAATTTCCTAGCTTTATTTTGACCCTACCCAACAAAACCAGAGCAGGAACCTACCCCGCCTCATCAGCCACTTCTTGCATCAGGTTGTCCACCTCTCCCTGTGGGGTGGTCAAGGTGGATGTGTTACACATGGTTCCCTCCATCACCTGGGACTGCACGTCCAGGTTCTCAAACGACTGCTCAAACCGGTCCATCAGCTGTGATATCTGATCAAATGCAAGCAACAACATGAATTAGACTTGGCAGACACATGTATAGTATTAGTAGGCAACAAATTTACATCAGTCGGCACATGCAAAACTGACGGCCTGGGAGAAACTTGAGTCAAATTGAAAATCTATTACCTGAAGTACTACACACTGTTCATAAACTTACACATATGCCAGCACTTTTTCTTCAACAAGGGGGGTTGGGTGTGAAACTTGTATGTTAGTCTATTTGGGTCACCTTGTGTTTGTATAATTAATGCTACACTGGCATGAGGTTAGAAAATAAATCATTAAATGGACAAGATAACTTTAGCAGCACAAAGACAGTCATTACAATATATTATGCTGAGCCAGTAAGGGGTTTCGTACTGAAATTCACCACAAAGTATACAAGCATAGATTTATTTCAGTCAAAACATTTCAATGCTGGTGTCTGTTGTGAATGTGGTATCTGAGCACTTTAAGTAATCAAGAAATTACACTGTATAAATAAACCACATGTGAGCTGCAGTTCTGGCATCTGCAGGAAGTTTGGGCCACACCTAATTACTACTGTCCTAGTCATGCAACAAGAGCACACACGCATGCACACAAGGGCGCACGTGTGCACACATACACAAAATTCATCATAGTTCATACAGTACACTACTTTAAACTCCCTGTGCTCTTTGCATTTTCACTTTGTGACATTGATAAATGACTCAGCTACCAAGTCCAACTTCTTAAATTCAATATATCACAAGAGTTGTGGCAACATATATCACAGCAGTCTCATACCTTTTCCAAGTTCATGGACTTCATTGCGCTCTCCATGGATTTGACCACACCTGCCATGGAGCTGGTGACTTGCCGTGTTGTGACAGCTGTCTGCACTCGGGAGGCAACTGCATCGATCCGTGCCGACATCCGCCTGTAGTTCAGGGCCTGGTTCTTCTGACGAATGGCATTTTCTGCATGGATTTTGGCTCCTTCCATGTTTCCTTTTTGGATGGCCTGGAAAATGGGAGGTGGGGGAGGGGGAGGGGGGTGGGGGGGTCAGGGGAGGAGGATGAGAAAACAGTTTTCATGTGCTATATGTTTTACTGATTTACACATGTAAGTGTATCCATAATTGTAACACTAACACACCTTGATTCAGATAAGAATAAATTACTGATCTTATTTTACTTCAAATCAAAATTATTTACTTTTCAATATGTCTGTGAAATACATCTTCAGAACATATAAATACTAGCAGCACTGATCACATTAGAATTATTACAATTAAAATTTAAAGTGCTGTACAAGTTTCACAGCAACACAAACTCATGGTTTCACACACATCTTGTAATGTTGTATACAAAAATTACAATGCATAATTTATAACAGCTCTAAAACACAATACAGGTACACATGGAACTGCTTTGGCACAGAAACAGAAAGAAACAGATTGTCAGTGTGTGCAAAAGAGAGAGATCATGAACATAAAAAATTGTTGCTTGTTTTTTGTTATTTTTACCTTCTTCAGCTTCACTTTTTCTTCTTTCTCTGACTTTTCACATTTTTTAGCATTTCGCTCAAGGTCTTTGGCAGCAAACTTGAGATTAAACAGATGTTCTGACTGTGTCAAGGAATATCAAAACAAAATCAGTATGAAATGATTAATTGTGTCACCAGTAATAAAAAAATGGATATTCCCCTTTTTATTCAACTATATAGTAATTAATCTTCAGATCAAACATACATTTTACAACTACTTGTAAGTAAAAGTATTTTTTAACTACTGTACAGGGCAAGAAAGAGAATGTTCACTGGGCAGTTTGGCAGCTGGGTCTGGGTGCAAAAGTACCAGCTGTGGTTCATAACAAATCTGTTTATAGTAGTACAGAGTTTGTCATATATGTTACTTAGCAGGTACTGAGTCAGTGAGTAGCTTACTTTTAAGCTCATACGACATACCATTACCAGTCTGCCACTTACTGACTTAGTTAGCCAAGCTTTTGAGCGGTGAGGAAGCTTCTTGAACAAAAGGCCCCAAGGCCAAACCATCTTGTAAAGCAAATTAAACATCCATGGACATCAGTACCCTTGTGCACAGATGCCATATGAATACAAACATGCCAAATTACTCATCAGAATAATGTCCCTAAATCATAAATGAAGAAGGAAAAAATGAGGTTGTTGACCAGTCTTTTTCCTGATCAATCAGTCTTTCCAGATCAATCGATCACGATTTTTTTCTTCTTTCTACAGTGTGAATATCAGTAATAAAAACATCAAATTAATCAAGTAATTATGTAATACATATATTCCACTTTCTCTTTCATCACGATAATGTAGATACCACGATCCTCCGGAATCTGACTCTACATTCTCAACTGACACCACCGAATCTGACAACGGTAATTTCAACCCAAACCTTGACAAAACTTTCCTTTTTACGCTAAACCGAAGAGCATCCCATTCACAATATCTCTTTTGTTTACATTCTCACCGTTTTGGCATCCACTGAAAAACACGCACAGATCTGAAGGAGAATGTAAACTATTATTATTGAACAACAAAAGGATACTGTCAAGGCCCGACATCTTGATCTGAAGAAGAGTGTCGCAAATAAATTGAAGATATTACTTTTTTGGGTGGTCTAAGAATGAATAGAATGACTCCTTTCCGTGTGACTCTGGCTGCTCTATTTTCGTCACGATTTGGAAACTTCCGTCTTTCCGTAAACGTCATCGATTTGTGTGCTGGGAGTTTCTTGCGCAATCGTTATTGTGCCAGACAGAAATGTCATTTATTCATGAATACACAGACCAGCATGACAACACCTTACAAGACAGAAAATTATGCTCATATTTTCCAGTATTTACAAGTGGTAACAAGCATGCTTTTATTTGATGTTTTAAGTTGGGAAACATTTAAATTTATACGAAAAGAACACCTCCCCCGATGACCGGAAGCACGTGTAGCTGTATACAACATGGTGAATAAGACGGGTAGGTTCTTTTTAACAAGTTACCTGAAAATAAGCTTTGTCAACACTGCATAACGTTTCAAATAAATCATAATCTTGGAACCCTCATCGTGTATCTTCTGTTAAAATATGAAGATGCGTGATGCAACTTCCAGAACCCATTTTTATCTGTCACACTCTTGTGTACCAAATACAGAGACATACACTGATACAGATAGAACAAACAATTATGAGCCATGGGGATCATTTCAGAGTGTCGGTGGCGCTCGCTAGCATTTTAAGCCATAAGCTAACCCATGGACGTGCATGTAGGTCCTTGAGTTAAAAACAATCGAACGTGGTCATCACACGTACGGAATGGGTGGGTGACTTTTAGATGCAATTGCTAAGCTTTGCGCCCGCCCCCAGGATTTATCCAATATCTGGCCTCAAATTATTTGCAGACTACCTCAGACTCAGAGTTCAGGAGCTGTGTGGAAGTCGAGGTGGCCGTTCTGGGCTTTCTATCCTAATGAGCCTTACGGTTTCTGTGGACGTAAAGCAACACTGAACCATGCTTCGGCATTGGTCACAGTTTGTCCCTGATATGTCAACCGACATCCGAGGGCACGAAGCTCTACTTCATCATCATCATCATCATGCAGACTACAAACGTTCTTCAGCTGAGACTAGAATCCGAGGTGCCCTATGCAACCTGCACATAATGCATGCAAAAGAATCACACGTGTATTCACACTAAAGATCATGTAGTCCATTTGAGAGATTGGTGGATTAGGAAAACAGAAAAATAAACCACCAACTGACCGAGCACTAAATGTCAGAGTATTCAAGCTAAAACTGTTGTCAAAGTTGGACATTATGCAGAAGAAGAAGAAGAAAACATAAAATAAGAGTCAGACTCAGCTAAAACTGTTGTCAAAGTTGGACATTATGCAGAAGAAGAAGAAGAGAACATAAAACAAGTCACAGTTAGTAGTTACACTTACAGTTCCACTCTTCTTAATCACCATGATGGGCAAAAATCAAAATATTCTTTCATGGTGCATTTTTATCCATCACGCCCTTGCTTGCAAAAGTGTTATTGGCTTATATTTTCATATCCTGGAATAAAGTTACTCTGTTGCAAACTGAATGGGTCAGAGGTCAGGTATGCACACACAGTATCTCACTGCTCTGCACTGCACGGTCACACTCACAGTGTATGGAAGGATCAGAAATGCCACCGCTACCCCTACCCTCAATCTGATATCAGTTTCTGTTGGCTGAAACATTTATTTTCACCTATTTTGGATGTTTTTATAATTTATTTTCCTGATTTATTGATGTTTTGTGACAGGGTTTCAAGCCCAGGAAAAAGGTGGCAAAAGACAGAAAAAGGACACATCCATTTCCATGGAACCAGCATCCAAGAAGAAGAAGACAGACACTGCAGATGTGACAGAACCTGAGTTCAGTCATGTCAGATTCAAGTTTCTGTTGCGTAGTCCTGAGACAGTGGTTACAGGTTAGTGTGTGTGTGTGTGTGTGTGTGTGTGTGTGATTGGATTATCTCCCTTGGACCATGTCAGAATATACTTTGTATTTTTAGTCTCCCCCATGCCCACATGCCAAGATGATCCATTCACCTGCATTGTGACTGGTTGATCACACACCTGTTCTGTTGCTGTCTATCAGGCTTGCAGACATTCCTCGATATTAGCTGTGGGACAGGTGGGGAGGGAGATGAAGATGGTTCGAGGCTCCTGCTTTTGGACTCCTACCTCAGGTCATCGCCACAGTGTTCCGAGGTGCTGGACCTGCTGACGCAAGAAAGAACTCAACAGGAGGTTCGTGTTGTCCTTCTTCTTCTTTTTAAATCGTAACAAGATGCAACAGGTGCAAGAAACATGGTCACAATACTAATTACAAGAGCTGATAACTACCTGTATGCATCCACAAATGCAGATCATAAAACACTTCTGCAGTACAAGTTCACAGACGCACAAAGTCAGTGGCTTTAGCTATCAGATCAACAAACAAGGGAGTTGATTGGTGCTTAAAAGACATCGCACAAACAAACAACAAAGACCTGAGTGGCCTATGGTAATGTGTGTGTGTGGTGGGGGGGTAAGTAACTTGGTGTTTTACACCCAGTCAACCAGTAGGGCTATATCAGGGCAAGGGGGGTTCAGTTGACTTATTCCATAGTGTGACTGTTGTGACTCTTTACACAGTAAAAAAAATGTATGCTTAAATCCTCATCTTGCACAACACACACGCACATGCACACACACGTGTGTGGTTGAACTGAAGGATTGGGATGGAAGAGAGGGCAAAAGAAAGAATACAGAGAATTTGAAATTTGTTGTGGTCTTGTTCGTAAAGTGAGTATTTAGGACTGAATGTAACCCATGTATGTTAGAAAATAGATGGAACAGAATTCCTCCAGCGCACAGTAAGCAGAAACAGAACCATCGCCAATTTAAAACCCCATTTCAACCAACAGGTGACCCTGGTGTTTACCTGGCTGCAGCATGTGCTACAAGAGTGCCCCAGAGTGGTGGAGGCTTTCCAGGAGCTGCAGAACTACCTGGTGAAGATGCTGCTGACCCGATACACCCAGGTCCTCATGAACAGCCTGCACGCGGGCAGCAAGCCGGCTCACACCAAGTCAGGGCTCATGCTGCTGGTGACCATCGCCAGCCTGGGGTACAAGTTCACCAAGCTGCTGCAGCTTCACTTGGATTTTACGCACGCCAGCTGGCCAGGCCTGCTGTCGAAACGAAACAGGAAGGTGAGAATGTTGCACTGTGGTAATGGTAGAAACTGGATGATGTCCAGCTTTGTATAGCAACTCACTTAGCAAAGTAACCGCTTTGGCCAGCTCTTCCACAGGAATGGAGGTGCTGATGCTGTTTTTTTGATGATGTGGTATTGACACCGATACAGGCATATACATATATATATACAGAAAGAGAGAAAAAAGGAAAAAGGCTGTACATATTCAATGATGGCAGTAGCTGAAAAAAGAAAAGAAAAAAGGGGGGGGGGGGGAAGAGAGAGAAAATAAAATAACTTTTTATGTTACTCAGAGGTTTGAATCAGGCATGGGAATTGTCCACAAAAACACAAATTTCTGCAGCAGTTAAATTGACTTTCTGCAGAGAGAAAAATATTTCCACAGGGAAAAAGAATCAGGGGTACAAAAAAGAAGAAGAAGAGGGCACACCAATTTTAGTTCCACACCGAATACCCATGTAACGTACAAAGCGCACTCGGTTAATCAATTCCACTTAGACTTGATGGGGCTTAGGTGTGACACTCTAGTGCCTGCTGTGACACAGGTGTGACACTACAGTGCCTGCTGTGACACAGGTGTGACATTACAGTGCCTGTTGTTACATAGGTGTGACGTTACAGTGCCTGCTGTTACATAGGTGATGTTACAGTGCCTGCTGTTACATAGGTGTGACCTTACAGTGCCTGCTGTTACATAGGTGTGACGTTACAGTGCCTGCTGTGACACAGGTGTGACATTACAGTGCCTGCTGTTACATAGGTGTGACGTTACAGTGCCTGCTGTTACATAGGTGTGATGTTACAATGTCTGCTGCTACCTTACAGGATGAGACTGATGTGCGAGCCTGTGTGACGGCCTTACTCATGAAACTTCTGCAGGCAGAGGATGAGGATTTGATCAGAAGTCTTGTGGAACAGCGGGGTATGGAATTTGATCACTTGTAATGTTTTGTTGCAGCAGTTTGATGACTGAGGGTGTGTGTGTGTGTGTGTGTGTGTGTGTGTGTGTGTGTGTGTGTGTATGCTAGCATGCATACTGGGTGTGCATGGGTGTGCTCTGGGTTTCTGGGTGTGCTCTTTCTCATTCACAGTCATACACGTATACATGAGAACATGCAGTGTTATGAGCATGTATGGATGCACCGTGTGTGTGTGTGTGATACTATCAGTGGAGTTTTTTTTTGTTGTGCTCATTTTTGCTTTAATGGCAACACTCACACAGAAAAAGAGACGTGTAAGTAACACATCACTGCAGAGCAGTGGTAGTGTAAGATCTACCCTCTTGCAATGTCACCTGTCATTTACCACACTACCGGAACGAGTGTGTTTCGAATAAATCCTTTGAAAGGGACCTCCCAGAGAGATAGGCGCCATTTACTGCCAGGTAATAAGTAATATGGAGGGGCTGGTGGCATTTGGCCCTGGGTGGAGTCAGGGAGCAAGCTGTGGAGTTTTTTGTTTGTTCTGTTTGCAGTACTGCTCCAGGAAGTGATGTTGGGTCTGAAGTATGATCAGTCAGAGTATGTTGCTGCCACCCTGAAAACAATCCACAGATGTGTAAGTATGGCATTTAGAGACAGAAGCTCTTTCTGAGACTGAGAGTGTGTGTGTGTGTGTGTGTGTGCGCGCGCACCTGCTTGCATGTATGTGTGTCAAGAGAGAAGAAAACTGATGGAGATTTGCGAAGTAAATGAAATTTTACATCGTAATTGTGAACAGATTTTAAGTATAAAAAGAAAATTCTCTGTCTGTCTGTCTGTCTGTCTGTCTGTCTGTATGTCTCTCTCTCTCTCTCTCTCTCTCTCTCTCTCTCTCTCTCTCTCTCTCTCTCTCTCTCTCTCTCTCTCTCTCTCTCTCTCTCTCTCTCTTCCCCTGCCCTCTCTGTAAATTACCCAGTTGTTGTTTTTTGTTTTGTTTTTCTTTTTGTTTTTTTAAGTTTTTGTTTTTAGTTTGTGTGTGTGTGTGTCTGTTTAACTAAGTTTTAGACTTTTTTGCTCCAGTTGTTTTTCACTGCTACTTTTTTTCATTTCCGTTGCAATCGCTGTCTGGTTTTATATGTGTTGTTGTTATTATTTTTATTAATTGTTGTTTTTATTTTTACTGATGCTGTATTTGTCTATAGCCTTCTGTAATAATATTTAACTGTGAATGTCTTGGTTATTAGTAGTATTGTAGCAACGGCAGATATGAGTCGGCCTTTGTGCTAATATCTTTACCGTTGAGAAATAAAGTTCAATCAATCAATCTCTCTCTCTCTCTCTCTCTCTCTCTCTCTCTCTCTCTCTCTCTCTCTCTCTCTCTCTCTCTCTCCTGTCCCTCCCTCCATCCCGCTTTCTCTCTTCACTGAAACAATTATGTTATAAAATTTTAATTTCAAATATCATATCATTGAGAATGTATATATTAAGCGCATTCAACTGTTCAACTTCAACTGCAGGTGACAGTTAAAAAATGTAATTTATTGCAAGTAAGTGCATTAAAGAAGTACCTTTTAGCATAGGTTCACATGGTGCAGCAGGCAATGTTTGGGTTCACACAGTGCAGCAGGCAATGTTTAGGTTCACACAGTGCAGCAGGCAATGTTTAGGTTCACACAGTGCAGCAGGCAATGTTTGGGTTCACACAGTGCAGCAGGCACTGTTTAGGTTCACACAGTGCAGCAGGCACTGTTTGAGTTCACTGTGCAGCAGGCAATGTTTAGGTTCACACAGTGCAGCAGGCAATGTTTGGGTTCACACACTGCAGCAGACAATGTTTAGGTTCACACAGTGCAGCAGGCAATGTTTGGGTTCACATGGTGCAGCAGGCAATGTTTAGGTTCACACAGTGCAGCAGGCAATGTTTGCGTTCACACAGTGCAGCAGGCAATGTTTGGGTTCACACAGTGCAGCAGGCAATGTTTAGGTTCACACAGTGCAGCAGGCAATGTTTGGGTTCACACGGTGCAGCAGGCAATGTTTGGGTTCACACAGTGCAGCAGGCAATGTTTAGGTTCACACAGTGCAGCAGGCAATGTTTGGGTTCACACACTGCAGCAGGCAATGTTTGGGTTCACACACTGCAGCAGGCAATGTTTGGGTTCACACACTGCAGCAGGCAATGTTTGGGTTCACACAGTGCAGCAGGCAATGTTTGGGTTCACACACTGCAGCAGGCAATGTTTGGCCTGTAAAATGGGGGGGGGGGGGGTAAAAAGTCCACCACTTGCTAATTTACTGCCATTGTTTTTTCTTTTCTTCAGATTGTGCTGAACAGGAGTATCGGCAAGACATCAAAGATGTACCTGTTTAACTCCCCTGTTCTCAAAGAGTTACTGGTCCTGTACCAGTGGCCCGGTCCCAAACATTGGAAGCGTCAGCCCACAGCAGAGGAGGTTTGTTTGCTCATCTGTCAAACAACAGCAGGGGGGGAGTGTGTTTGTTCATCTGTCTGTCTGTCTGTCTGTCAGTCCACAGCAGAGGAGGTGTGTTTGTTCATTGGTTTGTCTGTGTCTGTCTGTCAACCCACAGCAGAGGAGTTTTTTTTTATCTGTCTGTCTCTCTCTGTCAACCCACAGCAGAGTTGTGTTTGTTCATCTGTCTGTCTGTCTGTCTGTCTGTCAACCCACAGCAGAGGAGGTGTGTTTGTTCATCTGTCTGTCTGTCAACCCACAGGAGAGGTGTTTGTGTGTCTGTTATGTTTGTCAAGCCACAACAGATGAGGTGTGTTTGTTTGACACGTGACACGTGATGTGTGGGTCTGTGTGTGTGTGTGTGTGCATGCATGCATCTGTGTGTGTGTCTGGTGTGTGTGTGTTCATGTGATGTGTGTGTATTGATGTGTGTGTGTGTATGTGTAAGTTGAGCATGATGTGTGTGTGTATGTGTAAATGTGTGTGTGTGTGCGTTCATGTGTATATGCGTAAGTTGGGCAGGATCTGGAATACATGACACGTGTGTGTATGTGTGTGTGTTTGCAGAAGCTGGAGTACAGTAAAGAACAGCGGGAGGTGGCAGAACTGCTACACCCCATGCTGGTCGACCTCCTCACGGACCACAAGCTGGGCATCTGCTTCCGTGACAAGTCTTTTGGGCTGTCTAATGAGTCAGCGAACAGCTTTTCGTTTTTTTCTCTGTGTTCCATTAAGAGTTCTTTCTTTGTTCTTTTCTTTGATGGGTTTTGCTTGTTCGTTTAATTTTTTGTTTTGTTTTTAGCACTTCTACTCTCATTTTAGCTTGTTTAAGTGTGTGTATGTGTGTGTGACTGGGGGAATGGGCAGGGATTAAGTGATGTGTTTATTATGCATCATTCTCCATATTGACATGGAGAGACATTGCATAAACAGAAGAAAAAAAGGACTTAATTAGCACTTGAAAGATGTTGCATAAACAGAGAAAAAGGACTTAATTAGCACTTGAAAGATGTTGCATAAACAGAAGAAAAAAACACTTAATTAGCACCTGAAAGATGTCACACAAGCACGACAACAAAGACCTAAGTCACCTACCATAACTCTCACATGGCATGCATGTAAATACAAGGTACATAAACTCCACCAGAGGTACATCCTCCATGCAGACGCTGTATAGCTTCTGTGTGTTCTTACCCCTCCCCCTTTACATTGTAAGGCACTTAGAACTTTGAAGGCTTGGCACTGGAAAAATAAATTTTATTGTTATTATTATTCTCATAAGTTTAAGTGCCGATCAGTTTTGGACCCGCCTGCCCCTAATAAGAAGAAAAAATGAAAGAAAGAGGGAAAAAGACAGTATGAGTCTGTCAAAGTTGTGTTCTTGCTTTCAGTTTGTGTAGGTCGAAGTAACAGCTGCATTCCTGTGTTTTTGCCAAGTCCATGGAAGTTCTGTAGATGTTGAAGGTTGGCTAAGGACATGATAAAGATGCTCTTGTGGGTGCTCATTTTCCCAGAAAATGCAGCTTGAGTTTTCCTGGGAGACAGATACATGTTTGAAAATATATACATGCAGATACACCTGAGGTACACACAGTACAGACTCACAGAGACACACATGGTCACAGACACGCATGGACACAGACACACAAATGCAGACATGCATGCATGCATGTGCACACACACATGTGCACGCACATGCATGCAAACAGGCATGCACCCACACACACACACCAGTGGACGCATGCACGCACAGGCACACATGCACACACACATGCACCACACATACTCATGCACCACACACACATGTACATGCACCACACCACACACACACATACACACACACACACAACACACACACACACACACCGCTTACATCAACCACTTATTTTAACGACATCTGGCCAAACAGGAACAAGAACTCTGCGGTCAGCAAGGTGCTGCAGCTGCTGCTGACCGCCTACTCCACCCCCTTGTCCCACCAGCTGGCGGCCGCCATCCTCCAGGCCTGTCCCCATCAGCTGCACACCTTCCTCAAGCTGCTGCAGCCCCACCTGGCTCCCCGCCCCCTGGACACCTGGGTTACCTGTCTGCAGTTCTTCCTCAAGGTGGGTCTCCATAGCACTTTGCCTTCCTTCCTTTTCCCGGCCCCTCCCTCGCCTGATGGACACCTGGGCGTGAGGTATGACGGGTTTGTTGTCAGCATGGTGATGCAGGTAGAGGAGAACTGTGAGAGGCCCTGTGCCGTGTGGTTGTGTGTGAAGCGCAACGGGTTTATGGTTCACACAATGCAGATGGTGGGCCACAAGTAGCCCAGTGCTGTCTGCGTGTTCAGTTTGTGAGATAGGCCTGTTGCTGTTAATGTAATGCAGAGAGTGAACCATGAGTAGCTCAGTGCTTTCTGCCTATTCACTTTGTTTGATAGGCCTGTTGTTGTTAATATGATGCAGTGTCTGTGTGTGCATGGTGTGTGATGGGTTTGTTGTTAATATGATGCAGATAGTGAACCATGAGTAGCCCAGCACTCTGTGCGTGTGTGTGTGATGCAGGTGGTGGTGAACCAGGAGTGGCCTGGTACTGTGTGTGTGTGCACGTGCGTGACATGATGGGTTTTGTCATTGTTAACGTGACGCTGGTGGTGGAGAACCAGGAATGGCCTGGTACTCTGTGTGTGTGCATGTGTGTGACGTGATAGGTTTTGTCATTGTTAATGTGACGCTGGTGGTGGAGAACCAGGAGTGGCCCAGTACTCTGTGTGCATGTGTGTGTGTGTGTGTGTGTGATGTGGTGGGTTTTGTCATTGTTGATGTCACACAGCAGGTGGTGGAGAACCGGGAGTGGCCCAATGCTCTCTGTGTGTGCATGACTGCAATGGGTTTTGTCATTGTTAACGTCACGCAGGTGGTGGAGAGCCACGAGTGGCCCAGTGCCATGGCGGAGGACTCGGAGGGCCCTCTGTTGGAGGACAGAACATCGCAGTTGGTGCGCTTCCTCTTCCCCCCTGACTCCATCATCAACACCTTGAAAGATGGACTCAAGGTAAACGCTTTCTGTTCTTCTTGTTCAAGGCTCTTAGGGTGGTTTTATGGTGGGTGGGGAGTGTGGGTTTTTTGCTTTGTTTCTCCTTTTTCTTTTTCCCAGGGGTGGTGGGAGGAGGGCTTTGATGGGCGAGGGTCGGGAGGAGGCGCTGAAATTAAAATGAAGGCATGATTCTTAGGGTAATCTAATGATTTCCTTCTGCCACCTGTGTTTCCTGCCAGTGTAAATTGTCTGCAGTTACAACTGGCTCTTTGATTCTGTGCTCTTCCTTCCCTCCTGGTTTGTCAGCATTTTGTTGTGCATCTAAAATCATCATAGACAGACCACTGATTTATAGTGTTTTTGTTTGTTTCTTTCTTTCTTTTCCTTTCAGTATGCATATATATATATATATGTATCTGCAACTTTTGTTTCTTCTGTCTGTTCACTTGAGTGTCGTCCATCACACCTCCCTAGGAAAGAGGCGATTTTTATTTGTTTTGTTTCTACTTTCATCAACAGAGGTATGTTTGTTTGATGTCACTGTGGACATTTTCTCTGCAGCATGCGTGTGCCACCGTGCGTCACCTCTGTCTTCAGGCGCTTCAGGTCATCACCAGCCGTGGCAGACATTTCTGTGACATCAGCAGAAAACAATTTGGTGACCATGCGCCCGTCACCCTGAGCATTGAGGGGTTTGTTCTCAAAGTGAGTCCGACAGAGGCAGGCAGAGAGAAGGGGGGATGGGAAGGGGGGTGCGTCTTCTCTTCTGTTTCATTCTCTCCCTTTGCTGTTGTGTGTTCTAGATTTCTGGATCTGGAGTTGGTAGAAAGTACATCTTAGAAGCAAATAACGACTGTGATTTGAACAGGGGTTTTCTGTGTTGTAATGAAGGGTGAAAATAAAAAGAAATAATTTTAATCTTGTAGTGAATGGTCAGTAAGTAAGTAACGTGGGTGTTTTACGCCCAGTCAACCAGTATGGTTATATCAGGGCGAGTGACTGATCAGATTTATCAAAATGATTCATTAATGAAATTAAAACGTCATTTCTAGACTTGTCCTGTAGCTGCCCCAGTAGGGTTCAAGATAAGTGTACATGTACCAAAAAACGTTGAGTACAGGAGTGCTAAGATTTTAAGTTTTCTATTTCCATTTCTTCATGTCTTTACCTTGACCTTGTTGCTAGAGGCTTTCACAATGCTTGGCAAACGTGCGCTGAAATGTTGGATTTTGGGGTGTTTTTGTTGTTGTTATTTATTTTTGGGGGGGGGGGGGGTCTTGCTATTGTTATGTCAGAATTAAATGTCTGTTACTAAATGTCCATTATAGATGTGGTTTAATTGAATGTCTCATTAGTAGCTTAATTATTATATAATTGAGTGTCTGATTATTTATGCCAATTGATGGAAAAGCTTGTTTATAAGGGTTGATTAAAGAGCTTGGTTGTAAAGGTTGATTAAAAAGCTTGGTTATAAAGGTATGATTTGTCAAAGGATTTTTTTTTTTTTTTTTTTAAATTGAAGAATGCTGTCCTGAAGTGTTCTGGCCTAATCATTAAAGTTTAGATGATAATCATTAAGGCTTCTAACACACCTGTTTTGCTGACATAGACTGTACCGAATGGTCAAGTGCTGCTGAACCTGCTGCAGAAGGTCTCGTCCAAAGACAGTTTCCCCTGCCCCCATCACCAGGGACTTGTACAAAGACACAGATGTGCCCAGTGAGTCTTAGGATGGCCGTAATCCTGCCTTTCTTAGCCTCGTTAAATTATTCTTTCTTTCTTTCTTTCTGTCTGTCTGTCTTTTGTTTCATTCTGTCACACTTTCTCTCGTGTGTTTTGAGTGCTGTTTTTCAGATTCTAAAATGCTGTATGACAGGCTTGGGTCCATTATGGTGTGCAGATGTGCTTCATTGTCCCTCAAAAGATGACCATACGTGTCACAGTTGCAACAGCTGGTGGCCATTTGTTCCGTTTGTTTGTTCGGTGCCGCAAGTCACAGTGTCTCAACGTGTGGCAGCCATTTGCTCTGCTAACACCTCATGTGTTACAACAATTCCAACACCTAGTGGCCATGTATGTTGTTTGTGTAGTGCCAAATGTGTCACAGTTCCAACACCTGGTGGCTGTGGATGTTGTTTGTGTAGTGCCAAATGTGACACAGTTCCAACACCTGGTGGCTATGTATGTTGTTTGTGTAGTGCCACACGTGTCCCGGTTCCAACACCTGGTGGCCATTCTGCGGGTGTACAGCCTGGCACCAGAACACCTGACAGCCGGTCCAGCAGATGCCCTGCCCCTCCTGCTCAGCCTTGTGGCACAGGTCAGCATGTCAGGTGAAGAGATGGACTCGCCTCCAGCAGGAACGTCAGTCATGCTGCCTGCACTATGCCTGTTGCACGCCGTGTCAGAGTGTGATGTTAGAAAGCTGACCCTCTTTGGAAAGGTTGGTTTCTGCATGGGCGATCGCACGAATCGTTTGTTGACAGTCTGATTTACACATGTTGTGCATCTTTGGGGTTAGTTCAGATCACCAGAATTGTAAAGGCATCTCAGGGTGTTTATGTATTCTTATGAAAAAAGGGTGTGTTCTGATTGCAGATACAGTGACCCTGAGGTCAGTATGATTACTCCATTCATTGTGAAAACAAAGATAAGGTTTGACGAGAAGCAGGTGTGTCACCATGGAGCAAGCAGAAAGCATGTCAAGCCAAAGGGACATGCCTTCCTTTGCATAGTTTTCTATGCAAAAAGAAAAAGAAGAGATTCTGCTTGGCATTGAATTTGGGTGTTTCAGTCACAGCACACACTCAGACAAATGTCCACAACCATTCAAAGAAATGTCCTGCCAGCTGTTGTTGAACTGTTGATACAAGTTGTCATGAAAGACAAGCGGAAAAGTCTTCCTTCTGCCCTCTAATGTTGCATGTCAATATTTGCCTGTTGTCCCTGTAGTGGGATACTGCACACGCAGAAGTTAAGGTCCCCTTGTTCTCCCTTTAAATCCTGGAGTAGGTCAGAATATAGCCACACATGCTTCACCTGCTGCCAGGAATTTAATTTCTTCCTTGTCCTAATTTCCACTTTCCTGGTGAAGTTGCCTTCATTTTTTTCTTCTCCAGATCTTAGTTTTAGCTAACAGTTTCTCATGTGAGCCTTTGGAGTAAAATAGGCCACCCTGCTCATAGTCGCAAGCAATTTAAGCAGGTTCCAGGGGTGTATCCATACAGAATAGGAATAGTTATCAAAACAGGTTGCTATTGTGCATCGATGGATAGATAGCTAGATGGTTGGTTTTTAACATTGTGGCAGTAAATTAGATGAACTTGTGATCTAGTGACTTTTGCTTTGAACTGATGTAAAAGAATTTTGAATGTGTGATTTGTCCCGAGGTGACCCTAAGCTGTTGCCAGGCTGTTAAAATGCAAGAACTAACTAACTAACTAACTCTGGCTGTTGTTGCCACACAGGGGAGCAATAAGGGGGACCTCAAGCAGAGTCTGATGCACCAGCTGCTGCGCATGATGCAGGCCATGAGCATCAACGACGGCTACATGGAAACAGCGCAGACGCTTATCGTCAAGGTGGGGCTTTTTTTTATTGTCAGTTAATTCCTTCGTTTGGACAGTTGTCCCTGGGCCTTGCCTTAGGCTTGGCATTCTTTATGACTTAAAGAGGAAAGGTTATGACAGTGGTGCATGAACTGGTGTTTGAACAGCAAGACATTGATGATGATCAGGACAGAGAAGCATCATTGTACTTTGACTTAAGTGTGTGACCATGAAGTGCTCTGAAAGTGTTTTTAAAAAGTTAGAAAAGTGACAGAAAGTACAAAGCATGTTTGTTTGAACAGAAAAAAAATTCTACCTTTGTGCAGTTACAGAATAGTGTAATCCATGCAGTATAAATATAAAATGCATGTGTTTGTGTGTTTGTTGCTACTATTAGTGTAAAGCATTGTGCTTTTGCACTTTACATGAAAGATGGGGTGGTGTACAAATCTTTTTATTATTGTTATCAGAAAGTGTGTATATGGAAACACACAGAAAGATTCAAATATGACACAAGACAGGACAAAAAAACAACATGCTTCAGTTTATTACAGAATCACCTTTGACAAATGACAGATAGAGAGATATGCATAACTGGGCAAGAGGTTTGCCCGCTATATTAGTTTCGCCCTGATATAACCATAACGGTTTACTGGGTGTAAAACACCAAGTTACTTACTGCCTATATCAGCTGATCATGTGTCATCAAAATTATTAGTGAATAAGTAGTGCAATTTAGTCCATAAGGCGTGTACATTTTGTCACGTTTTTTTATTGTAGAAGTGAGGAAAACGTCCCCATGGATAGGTATCCTCGCTAGTCCTGCCTCATGACATTTGTGATACCCCCCCCCTCCCCCCCACCTCCCCCCCCACCTCCCTTCACCCTTTTCTCTTCCAGCTGTTGGCAGGCACAGGATTGTTTGACGGCCATGAGGGGGAGCTCGCGATCTGGTTGCGTCACCTGCAGAACGCTGATGCGGCGCCTGATGAGGTGGTGACGTTCTTCGTGGGCCTGCTGCGTCAGTACGTGCCCAACCCCTACCCAGCCATCGACCGTCTGCTGGAGCAGGTGGAGGAGTCACCACAGCTGATCGAGGGTCGTTACCTGCCCTACGTCAGGTGGGTACAACTTTCTGAATGCTGGGCTGTGAACTGTTGTTTTTTTTGGGTTTTTTTGCCTGTGGTCACGCTCCGGGCAAGCGGAAAGCTGGTTATCTGTTGTTAGAGGACGTACCTCTGGTGGAGTTTACGTACCTTGTATTTACACGCATGCCAGGTGAGAGTTACCGTAGGCGACTCGGCTCTTTGTTGTTGTGCTTGCGCAACGTCTTTCGAGCGCTAATTAACTCCCTTGCGTTTTGATTCTGCACGAACAGTCTGGGCCTCATTCTGTTTGAGATTAGTTATCTGACTGTTTCTGAGGAAAGGTGTAAACAACAGGTTATGGTATAACCAACAGGCTATTGTGTAACCAGTTGTTTATGGTGTATCCAACAGCCTGTTGTGTAACCAACTGGCTAGGGCACATGTCATCATCATTTTGTGTATGTGTGTGTGCACGCATGTGTGTGTGTGCATGCATGTGTGTGTGTGTGTGTGTGTGCATTTGCATGTGAGAGAGCATACATACATTTGTGTACTTCTTTTGGATTTTTTACTGACTTACCCTTTTGCATTATGTTTTGCAGGCTGGAGTTTTCTCCTCTTGTCATGTTCGCGCTGAATGGAGACTTCCATACACACCAGAAAGGTTTGCATCAGTCCATTATGCTTTTGCTATCACCTTTTTGTGCATATGTGGGTGTCTGGTGTTTTTTTGTTTGTTTTGGGTTGGGGGTTGGGGGAGCATTTGGTCCTTTTTGTATAAAGCAAAATGTTACTTTTTACTTATGTGAGGAAACCCCATACAGAAGACCACCTTGAGGAGAGATCACACTGCTTTTAAAACCACTGTTTTTTTCTTTCTTTCTGAAGCCACTTCCATCATGTTTCCATGGAAATGAATTTCTGAACAAATACCACCCCTCTTTAAGACCACTGTTTGTATTTAGGGTGGTCGCAAGAGGGGTTCTGCTGTGTATCACCAGGATCAGTATGGACAGGCCATGTTTGTCAGCTACATATGATTCTAAATTGTGCTTTGGGTCCAGCAAACATGCAGCGATAAGACAAACACCTCATGTCATTAGAGATTAACAAGGAGGAATAGAAAAACAGCGTGTTTCTGCATTGAATCATTAAAGGGGAACTGAAATGAACACCTCTAGAAGTTACAAGGAGAACAGAAAAAGCAGCATATTTCAGCATAGAGTCTCTAAAGGAGAACCGAAACGAACACCTGTCATTAGAAGTTGCAAGGAGGAATAAAAAAGCAGCATGTTTCTGCATGGAGTCATTAAAGGGGCACTAAAGTGAAGACCGAAGCTGGGCTAAAAACATAGAAAATGTGCAACTGTTTCCATCTGCAGGTGTTATTTGGTTGCTTCATCCTGTCAATATGTAAAGGATGTACAAAGGATGTAATTCCTGGATTCAAATTTGAGCTCCTCAGGGCACAGTGATTTTTCTGCTTTAAATCTGAGCTTCGCAGGGTATAGTCTTTTTGGGTTTGCTTTTCACCAATGAGCAGCACAGGAAGGTTCGCTCTTGCTGGATTTTGACACTTGCCAGCCTTGTTCATGGCACCATAGATACAAATTGCCAGGCACCAAACAGCAGTGCTCACAGTAATATTTTTGCAACTTTCAGATTTCAATTGTTCACAAACAGAAATCCAGAGAAAAACTATGTGCGTTGGGGGGGGGGGGGGGGGAATTTTTATTCCATTTCTTTCAATAGGGCCTGTGGTCCTTCTTCACTTCAGTGCCCCTTTAATTTTTGCCTGCAACTCTCAGCTTCCCTTTCCTATCTTGCAGTGCACCGCTACGTATGCTCCGTTCTCATCGACATCCTTCACTCTCTGCACAACCCTTGCGGCTTCTCGCGACTGGTTCATTCCCTGTCCAGCAACCTTGACCCTGAGGTCACACTTTACCTGACCTTGCACCGCACTGAGGAGGAGGCGACATCAGAATCCATCATGAAACGCATGCAGAAGAAACTTCGCCTCAACCAGCTGAAGTCATTCAAGCATGCGGGCGTGTCTCTGATGAAGAAGCTGATGAAAGGCAAAGGGGAAGAAGCCTGTTTGGAAAAACTGTCGGCGAGTGAGTTTCTTCCCCTGGTTCAGCAGTCTCTGCGCTACCTGCATGAGCTGGTGTCTGGCTGCCTGAAGGATGACCAGGTGAGTTTGGATGTGTGGTTTGAGTAGGTGTGTGTGTATATGAGGGAAAAAGAGAGACAAAGTGTGTGTGTGAGAAAGAGAGACAGAGAGAGTGTGTGTGCGTGTGTGTGTGTGCATGCGTGCATGCATGTGGATTTGGGTGTGTACATGTGTGGGTGTGGGTGTTGTGGGTGGACAGGGGTCAGATGATGGGGGTTAGAAAAAAGTATTCATGCTGTAAACTTATTTGAACCCTAACATTAAGTATAGCAGATAATGGCACTAATTTGAATTGTTTCATTACTATGAATATGTTTCTTTATTTTGTTTGTTTAAAAAGGTTTAGCACAGTCTTTTGTTATTTGTTAACACTTATTTGGAGAGGAGGTGAGATTGAGTGTTTGGTGTTAATGTTGTTATTGTTCCTGCTGTTGTTCTTCATCTTCTTAGATCTTTTCTTCTTCTTCTTCTTTCTTGTCTTTTTTTAATCTTCTTCTTTTGCCCTCATAGACCTAAAACAGTAAAAGGCTTACTGGGCATTAAAAATCACTTACTTACATACTCTTCTCCTTCTGTTTTTTTATTATTTTATTATTTTTACTTGCTTTGTGGTTGTTTATGAGATCAGTGCCAGTGACACTGACGCTATCATTGAATGGATTGTGTGTATCAGGGCACAGTGAGGCACAGACAGCTGAGTGAAGTCTGCATGACGACACTGAAGGCTGCTTGTAACCACCTGGTCAACAACGCCAGCACTATCCATGCCTCTCAGACGGAAAGCGGACACAGCTCAACAGGACCTCACAGTGACAACGACAGCATGAAGGTGGATGACGAAACAAGCGAAGCTGACAGCAGCGATTCGGAATCTGTGAGAAGTGAGACGAAAAGCAAAGGCAGGACAAAAAAAGGGGTGCATGCAAAGAAGAGGCGCTTCAGTGAAGATTCAGACAGCAGCATGGTTGAAGGTGACGGTGATGATGATGCTGATGCTGAGGATGACAGCAGGGCAGCAGACACAACAGCTGACGAAACCCACGTGCATGTCACCAGCAAAGATCAGACGATTGTGGCCCCCAACCGATACTGCGCCCCACTGCGCATTGACCTCGGAGCAGGGAAGTCCAGCATGGCCGGCTTGTCTCTGCTCCAGACAGACTGGTTGCAGAAAGTTCTGGCGTGCCTGCTGAACCACCCGCTGATCAGCCAGTGGCTGTTTGTGGAAGGGTTCAGGCACAGTGACACTCCCAAGGAGTGGATTGTTTGCCAGCTGTGTGACATCACCCAGCACCTGGCCGAGTGCAAGGGTCAGGCAACCAACGCAGAATCCGTCTTTGACGTCACAGCAAAATGTCGTCAGCTTATTGAAGCTGCTTCGGGTGTCAGATCTGGTAAGGTGCGCCGGGTGCCTGACGATGTGCAGCCTTTGTTTTGCCGATGCCTGGAGACGCTGTTGGCTGCCGGAGGGCAGTCGCAGCGTGTGGAGGGACTGCTGGCACTCTTTGGTTTACCAGAGGACAACTTCATCAGCAAACCCACCCAAACCCCCAGCAAATTAGCACGGGCCGTCTTTAGGATCGCAGACTCCGTCAGCCTGGACGCCAAGTCCGTGAAGGAGCTCCACTCTCGTCCAGAGTTCTGCCCCTCGTTCGAAGGGCTGTTTGTCTTGGCGTCAGCACTGGATAGCCTGCAGCTAGAGACGCTGGCTCTGAACTGCG
This sequence comes from Alviniconcha marisindica, assembly GCA_018857735.1. Lineage (NCBI taxonomy): Eukaryota > Metazoa > Mollusca > Gastropoda > Provannidae > Alviniconcha > Alviniconcha marisindica. Next base: position 795,995 of record JABMCL010001226.1, read on the forward strand.
TCCGGTCCGTCCCTGAGCTGTCCTCAGCCTGCCCCACCGCTGCGTTCCACGGCCTGCTGAAGAAGCTGGGGGCAGAGGCGTCGCCCAGCCTGCAGCCTCTGGTGGAGGCGTTGATGATTGACAGCCCGCAGTGCCGAGCTCTGTGCGGCCAGTGGCTGAGGAAGCAGAGGAAGGCGATGGAACAGAGGAAGCAGGAGTTTGCTCCCACCATGCTGATGTACCTGCGCCTGCTTCTCACAGTGGAAGGTAAGGAGGCGGTTTGGTTCTGTGCAGGTCTTTAGGTGTAGTGGTTTTGTTGCGGGGGGACAGGGGAGGGGGGGTGTTGAATGCTGCATGTATGCAGGTGTGCACGTATGCATCCATGCATGTGCGTCTACCTCAGTGTAACTTCAGGCCCGGCGCATCACTGGCACAGATCTGAAAGAAGGTGATCGTGATCATGGCCTTTGCTTAAGACTCGACAACACCAGTAAACACGCACACACTGGCAGACCTGAACGCATGCAACAGCTCAGCATCTAGGCAATTCTGTGCCATGAGCTAAAACTCACTGAGATGAAAATGGAGTATAGAAAAATAAAGTAAATTTTGAAAAGGTTGTGTGTTTTGTAATCTCTCTCTCACTCTCTCTCTCTCTCTCTCTCTCTCTCTCTCTCTCTCTCTCTCTCTCTCTCTCTCTCTCTCTCTCTCTCTCTCTCTCTCCGCCCCCCCTCTCTCTATTAAAGTTTTTGAGTTCAAGTTCTCTCTGTCTCTGTCTCTGTCTCTGTCTCTCTCTCTCTCTCTCTCTCTCTCTCTCTCTCTCTCTCTCTCTCTCTCTCACTCCCTTTCTCCCTCCCTCCCTTTCTCCCTCCCTCCCTCTCTCGCTATTGCTCTCTCACTGTACTGAACAGGGAAAGTTCTGTGTCATTTCCAAATGTTGCTTGACCAAATCTGTCGGCAGACAGCATGTCTTCATCGACGAAATACAACAATGAAGGCAGTGTTTGATGCCATAATGTGTTGCACGACTGGTTCTGTTTTGTCTGCAGATACTGCGTCCGATGACAGCGGCATGAGTGCGATAGCGGAAGCTGTGTGTCACGGGCTGGACAGACAGCCACTAGATGCTGATCATGTCAACCCTGTGTTCCTCCTTGTTGTCTGCCATCTCATCAGCTCAGACATGATTGGTAAGGAATGCAGTTCCAGGGTAACTTAGGGGCCATGAGCGTGATGACCTGGGCTGCAGTTCCAGGGTAACTTAGGGGCCATTTACACTATGAGCGTGATGACCTGGGCTGCAGTCCCAATGTAACTTAGGGGCCATTTACACTAAGAGCGTGATGACCTGGGCTGCAGTCCCAATGTAACTTAGGGGCCATTTACACATGAGCGTGATGACCTGGGCTGCAGTCCCAATGTAACTTAGGGGCCATTTACACTATGAGCGTGATGACCTGGGCTGCAGTCCCAATGTAACTTAGGGGCCATTTACACTAAGAGCGTGATGACCTGGGCTGCAGTCCCAATGTAACTTAGGGGCCATTTACACTATGAGCATGATGACCTGGGCTGCAGTCCCAATGTAACTTAGGGGCCATTTACACTATGAGCATGATGACCTGGGCTGCAGTTCCAGGGTAACTTAGGGGCCATGAGCGTGATGACCTGGGCTGCAGTCCCAATGTAACTTAGGGGCCATTTACACTATGAGCGTGATGACCTGGGCTGCAGTCCCAATGTAACTTAGGGGCCATTTACACTGTGAGCGTGATGACCTGGGCTGCAGTCCCAATGTAACTTAGGGGCCATTTACACTATGAGCATGATGACTGGGCTGCAGTCCCAGTGTAACTTAGGGGCCATTTACACTAAGAGCTGATGACCTGGGCTGCAGTCCCAATGTAACTTAGGGGCCATTTACACTATGAGCATGATGACCTGGGCTGCAGTCCCAAGTGTAACTTAGGGGCCATTTACACTATGAGTGTGATGACCTGGGCTGCAGTCCCAATGTAACTTAGAGGCCATTTACACTATGAGCATGATGACCTGGGCTGCAGTCCCAATGTAACTTAGGGGCCATTTACACTAAGAGCGTGATGACCTGGGCTGCAGTTCCAGGGTAATTTAGGGGCCATTTACACTGTGAGCGTGATGACCTGGGCTGCAGTCCCAACGTAACTTAGGGGCCATTTACACTATGAGCATGATGACATGGGCTGCAGTCCCAGTGTAACTTAGGGGCCATTTACCTATGAGCATGATGACCTGGGCTGCAGTCCCAATGTAACTTAGGGGCCATTTACACTATGAGTGTGATGACCTGGGCTGCAGTCCCAATGTAACTTAGGGGCCATTTACACTATGAGTGTGATGACCTGGGCTACAGTTCAAGTGTAACTTAGAGGCCATTTACACTGTGAGTGTGATGACCTGGGCTGCAGTTCCAGTGTAACCCAGGGGCCATTTACACTATGAGCATGATGACCTGGGAAGCAGTTCCAGTCTGAACATGTTATGACCTGGGATGCAGTCCCAGGATAACTTACGGGCCATTTACACTATACTATGATCATGGTGACCTGGGCTGCAGTTCCAGTGTAACTTAGGGGCTGTTTACACTATGAGCATGATGTGACCTGGGCTGCAGTTTCAATGTAACTCAGGAACCATTTACACTGTGAGCATGATGACCTGGGCTGCAGTTCCAGTGTAACTTAGGGGCCATTTACGCTGCGAGTATACTGACCTGGGCTGCAGTTCCAGTGTAACTTGGGTGGCCATTTATGCTGCGAGTATAATGACCTGGGCTGCTCCCTTGGCTAGGGCATGGGCCTGTACTGCTGGATTTAGTCCTGCCATCTGGGCCAGACTTGACTCAGAAGTCTGACATCATCATTGCTCCAAATGCGTCTTCCATCTGCAGTAATCCTTACAAATCACCCACTTTCAGAGTTTTCAGGCTTCCCAAATGATGTCAGATGATGCACAATGGAATGTATTAATACAAGCTGCACACAGCCTTACTGCGGAGCCGAGGCGTGTGCAGTTCACAGCTCTCCTAGGGCATCAGCCTGGTGAGTCTTTTGAAGTCGAGCGTCAGCTTGTGTCACTTGTGACGTTTGTAGGGAGTTTCCGGCCCTGTGCCGCACTTGGCTGTCACATGAAAACAACACAACACACGTGATGAGCTGGTCTCGGGTCAGCATCCCAAGGCTCACACTCACAGCCATCGAGTGAAACGTGATTTATAATATTATAAAACTTGTGTTTCAGAACTGCCGATAGCGCAGAAGCTACAGTCCAGCATTATGTCTCTCATGGAGAAGGAAGCACGCCTTCACGAGGAGCACGTTCAGCTGCTGGCTGCAATTCTGCGTCAGCACTCCCTGCACTCCTGCGGCTTTGACCAGGATGCTGGTGGCGTGGAGAAGGCTTGGATCGACTTTGAGAAGAACGCGGGCCAGGTGCTGGTTGGCTGCTTGCGCTACGTGACCAGCACTGGGGTGACCGCCAACAGTGGGAGGCCGGGTCAGGAGGTGTGCGTCAGACGTGTGGTTCAGCTGTGCCACCATCTGCTCTCTCTGGTGAGTGTGTTTGGACACTGAATAAATAATTAAAACACCCAGCCAGTTCGCTGGACCTGGTCTTGCCAATTTCAGTGTCCTTGACCCATTTTCAAGGCCATAGAACTTAAAATAGTGGAAACCGTGATAAAAGTTGAACTTTTTTCAGTTTTAAATTTGTGTTAATTGAGAAATTGCTGCTCTTTTTTTCTTCTTCTTCTTTTTTTTTTCCTTTCTATTTTACCCGTTTTTTTCTTTACACTTAGAGCATTGTGTTTTGACCGAATGTTTCAGGAAACAGGGAAGGGAAGTCAGTAGCAGATGCATTGCCCAGACAAAAAGATCAATACTGTAGGTCATTAAATAATAGTGATGATGTTCCAGGAGGTTGCTTAAGCCTTGTTCTGTTGTACAGCATATAATACGCAGATTATATGGCTATCCAAAACACATTCATCCACCATGAAGGTGAGTGGGGATAGCAAAGTGGTACACCGGTAGAGTGCCGGACTCATGATCAAAAGGTTGCAGGTTCAAGTCCCTGCAGGAGCGGCAGGCAAATTTTCTTCTCCAGGGTCAACTTTCAGTGCTCTTATTGCAGTAGCCATTCCACACCTTTGATGCCACAGTGGCACATAAAAGATCTTAGTCATTGTTCAAAAAGTGCAGGTGGCTGGTTACACTTACAATTCAGCACACATGCACCATACGTGTGTGGCTTCAAATGAAGTGATACTGTAACCTTGTGCGTGGGTTGTATGGTGTTCACAGAACCTGTGCCGAGACGGGGGCAGTTTCATGTGGCACCAGTCATGTCACAGCCAAATACCTCAAATAGCGCTGTCAGTCCACCGGTTTGGTGGCTGTTCAAAAACATGCTGTAAAAGGCTGCAGTCACTCATGCAGTATCACATGCAATATGAGCACAGTGGGTCTGCTCAGAAGCAGAGAACAGTACTGTATATCTGCTGTGAGCCGGTTTGGTTAGCGGTAAGGCGTTAGGCTGGTAAGCGGAAGGACCTCGGTTCGATACCGCTTCGGCTCTCCTTTCTCTTCAAAAAGGTTGTGGTTTGTGGACACTGTCGGCTTGTGACTTTGTCCATCACTACCTACTGAAACATTAAAATGGCTCTCATCGCTGCCCATCTGAATGCAGGAATCATTCTGGTGGTGACAGTGTAGCGATAGGTATATAATCTCCCTCTCCCCCCACCTCCATACCCCCTTCCCACCCTTCTCCCCGTCCCTAATAAGCCTCATGGTTTCTGTGGACGTTAAGCACCATGTTTACTTACTTACTGTATATCTGCACCAGCACTAGCAGTACAGGTATACGCAATCGATAATAATAATAATGAAGGTCAGAGCACAACTGACAATCTGCGCATGCATCTCGCTTCTACACATGACGTAGTTTGCCGAGGTGAAACTTTCATTAAACTTGACCGTTCTACTTTCAGACCATCCATCCGAGCGTGAAATCCGCTGTTGTGACCTTTTGGCCAGACCTTGTCAACAGTTGTTTGAAGTAAGTTGCTGTAGCAAGTGGCTTTCTTTGATCAGATTAGTGGGAACAGAATACTTTTGAGACTCCTGGTGTGTTGATTTTCAGTGTTTTGACACTCCTTTCATTATGTGTAAATGTCCATTGTCTTAATATGGATAGTCCACTTGCCCTTCTTTCATTTCTGTTTTGTTTTGGGGGTTTTTGCTTCTTCTTTTCTCCCTTTCTAGGATTTATGTACATGTGTTTGGGAGGTCTGTTTTTGTTCATGAAGGATACCTCCTTGAATAGATAAAAACTGGTTTGTGTGTGCGTGTGTGTGTGTGTGTGTGTGTGTGTGTGTGTGTGTGTGTGTGTGTGTGTGTGTGTGTGTGTGTGTGTGTGTGCATGCCTGCATATGTATGCCATCCTTTTCTCTGAGTCTGTATCATTTAGTTCTAGAATGGTGCTTCTTCTTCCATTAGGAGAAGCTGCATTCATTATCAGATTATTTCATGTGGCATTTGTGTGTTTCCAAATTGTCAGCCATTAGGCCATCTTATATTCACAGGTAGATATGTGATCTTTAACATGCGCAGTGGTCTTAAAGCCTGCTGTGCACATAAAGGCAAGACACGCAGGCGCTGACAGACCTGCACAAGCACTGAACCAGAAGAACAGAGAAAGTTCCTCACCATGCCTCAACTGGCACTTGAATCCTGGCGAGCAATTACAGCGCAGCACTTTGATGTTAGGCTGCTATGCTGATCCAGACTGTAATAAAAAATATATTTAAATAAATAAACAGCCCAAACATCTGACATGGCTGGAGCCCTTGATCCTTCCACTTGTAGTCCTGAACACAAAGGATAAAGTTCCTGTTACAATTGTCAGCTAAACTTTCATTGAGTCTACTTTTCATTTATTTATTTATTTATTTTGAAGATTTCTCTTATTGCTCCCAAGACCATATAATGGGAGTCTGTTTTATGATGAGCATGAGACCCTCATGAAGTTGGATGACACGTTTGTTTCAGGTATCACTACAAAGACGTTGAGTATGTGTCCTTGCTGAGACGACTTGTAGAAAGGGTGTTTGCTCAAGGTATTGGTGTGTATGTTGGGTGTTATTGCAAGTGTAATTTGGAGCCAGAAATGCCGGATAAGAACCCCCACCCCCCAGACTCCACCCCTCAAAGTGAAATGTTGATACTGACTGATTTAGTTGTCCGAGTTCTTGCATTTATTTTAAATATACCTACTTCTGAGTCATAAGCTCAGTTCTGAATAAGAAAAAAGAAGAAAAAATGGAAGATTTCAAATAAGAAGTTTTAGAATCAGATTTTATATCTGAAGTAAATAATTGTTGATTTTTCTTCAAGTGTTTTGATTGGTACTTGGTGTTTGTGCACAGTTTGTTCTGTTTGTGATCTGTGCACGTGAAAAATGAATAACACTTTTTTTCCTGTGTCAACAGAAGAACAAGCTGACAAAGAAACCTCACCTGATGAGACTGTCGTTGATGACGATGTGAGTGGTAAAACCACTGGCATCACTGAGAAGATCCCGGATGATGACGGCAGCTCTGACGGAGATGATGGGGATGATAATGGCGATAACGATGAAACCCCCTCTGCAAAACACAGTGGTTTGAAAGTCAGATCCCAGTCATCGTCTAAAAGAACACCTCCATCCACGCAGCAAAGCAAAAAGAGCTTGCACGCCATTGTGGCTGAGTCTGCCAAAAGACTTGGGCTGACGAAAAAGTCTGACGTGGCCAGAAAGTGTGTGGCGCTGTTCAGCAAAGACGCAGGGAGAAAAGACTTCACCAGTGACCACGCAGAGATTGTCAGGACGTGGACAGGGATGGGTTCACTCCAGTCCAAGTCCTTCTTCCTGTGGCCAAGCCAAGAAACATTAGCAGCAGCTCATGCAAAAGTGACGCTAGCCTCACCGTCGTACAGCACCCAGTTGGTGGATTTGTGCGAGAAGTGTGTGGGCCACACGGCCTTTCTCACCATCATGCAGGGCGGTGAGCATCAGGCGGTGAGGAGTGAGCTGGTGAGTCTCTTGGCCTGTCTGGTGAGGCTGGAGAAGACGTGTTGTTCGGCTCTCCCACTTACAGCACTGGTGGCTGCATACAACGCTACACTGTCACTCACAGGTAGGCCGTCTTCATGCGTTGCAGGGAGGGAACTGTGATATGGCTGTGAAGCCTAGCGGAAGATAAGGTGTAAAGCTTCATGGGGAGATAAGACCACATGCGTACAAGGCACACTAAGCAAAGCTGTCTGCTCAAACAAGTTCAAGATGAGAAATGGTGGTGTGTGATGATTAGAAGGCATATCCAGTGACACGTCAGCACAGCCAAATGCATGTATGCTAACAGGCGCATGCTCATACATGTACACACACATAATTATAGAACACACAGACACACGCATGCATGCACAAATGTGCATGTGCACACACACCACAGATACACACAACACAACACCACACACACTCATATATGATACACTTCCCCATATATTTTATTGCATAATAAGCAAGTACAAATCAGAAGCATTATTACCTAGAAAGCAGCAGAACTTTGAGAATTACAAAGTAGTGTTTACAATTTTTTCTCTGGATTTGGTACCCCCGATTTGAAGGGAAGTTTTTGCATTACCTCTTGTACAGAATGCCGTTTATTTTTGGTGTGCAGATCAGAATCTTTTATACCTGATGCTTGCCTGTGATCTCCATGGAAATCAGAGATTTATGTAAGTTTGTTGTGGAATACAATGGGCTGGGTGCCTTTTTCTCACATCACATATATGGGTCCCACTTTCACACAAAGTTATGAACTAGTTCTTCCCCAGGATGCTGTGTGTGTGTGCATGGGTGGGTGTGTTCTTGTGTGCATGGGTGGGTGTGTTCTTGTGTGCATGGGTGGGTGTGTTCTTGTGTGCATGGGTGGGTGTGTTCTTGTGTGCATGGGTGGGTGTGTTCTTGTGTGCATGGGTGGGTGCATGTGTCCACATGTGGGTTGTGTGTGTGATGTAATGTGTGTGTCTATGAGTGATGTAACGTGTGTGTATGTATGGTGTGTGTATTTATGTGTGCTTGATGTGATAAGTGTGTGTGAGTGATGTAATGTGTGTGTGTGTCTGTGATGTAATGTGTGTGTGCATGTGTGTGCATGTGTGATATGTGTGTGTGTGTGTGTGTGATGTAATGTGTGTCTGTGAGTGATGTAACGTGTGTGTATGTATGTGTGCATGATGTAATAAGTGTCTGTAAGTGATGTAATGTGTGTGTGTGATGTAATGTATGTGTGCGTGTGTGTGCATGATGTGATGTGTGGGGAGGGGGGGGGGGGGGAATCTAATGTGTGTGTGATGTTATATATGTGTGTGAAACCACCTGTGTCATTACTAACCAACCAACCAATCAACTAACAAGCTAACTAATTTTCGCCTGACCTTGCAGCCCTGGCCTGTGGGGAGAGAAGGCAGTGAAGCAGTTGGAGACGAAGAAGCACATGGGGAAGTCGCTGCTGTACGAGACCAGCCTCCAGAACGTCCTTGAACTCATCGACCCCGACGTCATGGCAACCTCCATCCTTCACTTTCCGCTGATGCGTGTCATGGAGTTCCACCATGTACGCAGCTAGCCTTTTTTTCAACGATCTGATTTGCATTGCTGATGGATTTTCACGTCTGCTTTGATGGCTATTAAAACAAAACATGATTGAGAGAAGAAAAGAAGGGGGGGGGGGGGGGGAAAGTAAAGTGTAATTTTTTCTTTTCTTTTCTTCATCTAGCATTATTGTTTCACCAGTATTCTACTCTTGTCATTTTGTTGGTAATTTTGTGAGTTTGTTATTTCAGATGGAATGTGCTGTGAAGGCAGAGAGAATGATGTCACAAGAGGCCTGTTATGATCCACGCTTTATTCTTCAAGTCTTCTTTCACTTTCTTGGACCAGGTATTAGATGTATTGTGTACATATCACACACACACACACACACATAGATGCACACACACACATGCATGCACGCTCACACACACACACACACACACACACACACACACACACACACACACACACACACACACACACACACACACACATGCATGCACACTCACCACACACACATACACACACACATACGTACATCTCTGTCTCTGTCTCTGTCTCCGTCTCTCTCTCTCTCTCTCTCTCTCTCTCTCTCTCTCTCTCTCTCTCTCTCTCTCTCACGGACCAGGTATTCGCTATATTTTATGCATAACACACATGCATGCACACACGCACACACAGTTAATGGCCTGTAGCCACCATTTTGTTTAGCGTGTGTGTTTCTGCGTGCCTGGCAGAGCCGAGTGGCACTAAGTGGTATATGTGTGTGGGAGTGAGAGAGATGGGGAAAATAGAGAGAGAGAGAGAGAGAGAGAACAAATCTGAAGTTTCTTCTGTGCTTTCTCTGCAGAGCATATCGTCGACGTCCGCACCTTCATCACACAGAATTGCCTGGGTTACACTCTGGCTGCCTTGAGTAGCCACGACTCCCTGACCCGAATGCTGGCCATTGGCATCCTGACCAACCTGCACTCTCATGTAGAGCTGATCCAGCGCTGGTCCAGCGCACCCATCCTGCTGGCGTTCCTCGAGGTCATCATGAACGGGGTGACCAAGGAGTGTCAGAAACTTCCCGCCATAATCACCGTCTTTCTGGCCAGGGCGGCAGACATCTTTATGAAGCCAAGTAAGTGGGCGCAGCTTTTCCCGTTATCCCCCCTTCTGCTACCATCCTTCTGCTCAGGGTTGCAGACATCTTCGTGAAACCAGGTGGGCACGGCTTTCCATGTTATTCCCCCCCCCCACCCCCACTCATCCCCATCTTTCTGCCCACGGTTGTAGACATCTTCGTAAAACCAGGGGGCCCAACTTTCCATGTCATCCCCCCAGCCCCCCCCCCCCCCCCCCACCCCTCCATTTCCTCCCCCCTCCCTTCATTAGCCCCCATCTTTCTGGCCAGAGCTGCAGACGTCTTTGTGAAACCAGGTAGACACAGCTTTCCCCATTATCATCCTCCCCCCCCATTTGTCCCCATCTTTCTGCCCAGGGTTGCAGACGTCTTCATGAAAAACCAGGTGGACACAGTCCCATTCCCTCCCCCCCCCCCCTCCCCCCCCCCCCCCCCCCCTTCCTCTCTGCTCCATTTGCTACCATCTTTCTTGGAAGAGCTGCAGACATCTTCATGGAAGCCAGGTGGGCACAGTTTTTCCCATGATTCCCTCCATACCCTCCCCCACCCCAGTTCATCCCCATGATTCCCTCCATACCCTCCCCCACCCCAGTTCATCCCCATGATTCCCTCCATACCCTCCCCCACCCCAGTTCATCCCCATGATTCCCTCCATACCCTCCCCCACCCCAGTTCATCCCATGATTCCCTCCATACCCTCCCCCACCCCAGTTCATCCCCATATTCCCTCCATACCCTCCCCCACCCCAGTTCATCCCCATGATTCCCTCCATACCCTCCCCCACCCCAGTTCATCCCCATGATTCCCTCCATACCCTCCCCCACCCCAGTTCATCCCCATGATTCCCTCCATACCCTCCCCCACCCCAGTTCATCCCCATGATTCCCTCCATACCCTCCCCCACCCCAGTTCATCCCCATGATTCCCTCCATACCCTCCCCCACCCCAGTTCATCCCCATGATTCCCTCCATACCCTCCCCCACCCCAATTCATCCCCATGTTTTGGGCCAGGGCTGCAGACATCTTTGTGAAACTGGTGGGCGCAGCTTTCCCCATGGTTCCCTCTAGGAAGCTGGAATGAGCACTTTGAGCACTTGCAATCGTTCGTACCACTGGATGTTTGAGGATGAAAACCTGTTCACTGAGTAAGCTGCTTATCAGCACTTGGGGAAACAAAAGCACCATGGCCACAACCAGTGTTTTGTCTTTCAGGCGATGACATGCACGTGCCAATCTTGTCGTTCCTCATGCTGAAGGCGGCGCTGGATGTGAACAACGTCCCCGAGTTCTACCATTTCTTCAACAGCCCCAAACCAAAGGTCAGTGAAGTTATACAGAAAATCAGTCAACATCAGTTCGTGTGCTTTAAAAAAAAAAATTTTTTTATCAAGGGCAATACTGAAGGGACCAACTTTTCAAATTTGTGTTTGATGTTTGTGCATGTACATTTTATTTTTGTGTGTATGGATTTTGTAGATCTGACTTGATATAGGGTTCACAGATGGCATGGGCATTTGCTTATGATAGAGTCTGATTAGCCTGAGGTGACTGCACTTGACAGGACATTAAAATCCAACTGCTAACTAATTACTGATTAGCCAGAGGTGACTGTGCACTTGACAGGACATTAAAATCCAACTGCTAACTAATTACCTCTTCTTTTATTTTTTGCCAGGCACATCTTTGTGAGGCATTTATTCAGAAACATGCATCCATCCATTACAAGATACTTTTCACACTCTCTTTCACATTTCTTTACATCACTGCAGTTTTACGTAACACTTTAATCTGACAACAGAAGTTGAGCAGAATCCAATTCTTGACACATCTTAATTATTAACTGTATAATTATCTGCGCTTACATGGAGCAAATGATTGATTGGAAAGTGTGCGTGTGTGTGTGTGCATGCATGTATGTGTGCATGCGTGTGTAGGTGCATGTGCTTTAATACTTCAAGATAACAATATGTGATCTTCAAATCATCCCAAAACAAAGCTTCAGTTTTCATTTGAACATATGTAGCAAGGTATGACATGCCAGTTACCTTGTCTGCCGACTGACCATGCGTCACTTTGTTTTGACAGGAGCGGGTGTGGATACTGCAGCTGCTGCAGGATGGGCTGAGAGAAACCAGCGATCACCGCCTCTTCCAGCGACGCTTCGTCTACAAGATACTCATGTGTCACGCCAACTCCTCACTCTCCGATTACCAAACAAGGGTGAGTTGTTGCACCCATTTTATATTTTTTATGCGCGTGCAGGGCTATTTTATGTCTGTGAAGTTTATGGGCAAACATTTTCCTTTCTTAAACATCATTTTTTTGTTTTTTTGTTAGCATTTAAACAGGAATCTTCTGTTTGGAATGGGTAAATAGTGAATTTCATCATGCTGAAGGATGTAAAATTCAAAGAGTTATATGCTGCAAAATCAGAGTAAGTGACTTGCAAGTGAGAGTGAGCTGGAGAGTTGTATTAAGGTACCACAAAACTTGGCTGTTTGGACAATTTATTCCATTCAGTCATTTTGGTTGGCCACAGATAGTTTTCATCCTTCCAGTTCTTGTGGATCCCCAAGTGGTTCTCAGCTTTGATTTTAGAAAATCTCAACTTTTTAATTCACAAGTAGTTCTGAAAATGGCAGAAGAATTCACCATGAACACACTGAAAAAAGGCTACACTGAAAAAAAAGGCTTTCATATAATATTCCTTAAAATAATGCAAACTGCACTTGGAAGTGGATAACACTGACTTGCTGTTTGGCTTCTTGTGATTTGACTTGCTCATAGTCCTTGTTATTTTCGTTTTATGCTTGTGTCTTTTATACAGTGTGTCAAGCTCTTTTTCTATGTTATGTTTATGTTATAGAGGTTCTTGTTTTATAAATATTTCACTGTTATTACTGTTAATAAATGAGTAATAAAAAATAAAATAAACAATTCTTATGCACACAGAGAGAGTCCATGAAAGTACTGGTGAAAGCCAGTTCCATAGCAACTGTTGCCAGGGACCTGGTGACCAAACATGGACTACTTCCCTGGCTGGTCTCCTTCATCAAGGATACTCTGTAAGTTGCTGATGTTGTGCAGTGGCAGTGTTCATTAGAGAGTTTTCTTTCTCTGTGATATTCTTGAGTATAAAAGCATATCAGATCACCCCTGCTGATCACAGAGGCGACATTCTTCCCAAAGACCTACAAATCATCATGTCTGAAGTCTTAGCTGTAATCACTGATTTCGTATTTATTTTCAATAGTACGATCAAATTGCAGACTGAATTAAATGACCCATGTTTGGTGCACTTTGTATATGTGGCTGAACTGACCTCAGTTGCTGATGACTGCTGATGGGGCCAGTTCAACAAACAGTGCTTAGCATACATGTTTATGGGCCGCATGAGTTCTTTTGGGACAAGTTGGCCCAATGATTGCATGGCCCAACACTTCTAATGGTTGCTTTTCCATGTTGTAGTGATTGTGTGGGTGCGCACTTCATGTGTGTGTCGTGTGTGTGTGTGTGTATATGATGTATGTGTGATTGTGTGTGTGTGCACATTCATGTGTGAGTGCATACATGCATTTGTGTGCTCGTGTGTGTGTGATTGTGTGTGGATGTTAGCTGTTACAGAATTTTGCTACTGAAGGAGTTATGTGATGGATAACTAAACAGAGCATTCCTGAAAAAAGCATGTTGTTCCTCATGATCACACTGACGGTGCTGCACACAGAATTAGTTTTTGTATCCTTCTGTGCTTTATTTGCTGTAATTTACCATACATGTGGCTTCCATAATAGGCAGCATTATCTGTCTGTCTGCAGATTTTTTGAAAGTTCTAAAATAGAGAATTTTTTGTCTTGTTTTGATCATGACTCAAAATGCTATTGCAGTAATAGGCAAAATTATTTAACTGTCTGCAGATTTGTCAAAAGTTCTAAAAATAGAGATTTTTGGTCTCATTTTGATTGCGACTCAAAATGCTTCATGGAAGTAGATCTACAGGGTCTTGATCATCTGATCCTCAAAGAATTCATTTTAAGTACTGTTTTCCACCCCAGGCCCAACACGGCTGAAATGACACGCCTCATGTGTCAGCTGCTACACAACATGTGCTACACGCCGGAGTTCAACTCTCGACGGCTGTGGTGGCTGACGCTGACACGTCTATCACGTCAGTGTCTCCTGCACACTCCGCTCCTAGTGTGCGTGCGCCTCCTGCTGGTAACCTTCAGGTATGGTCAACTTTCACCACCACAGAATTCAGCTGACAGAAATCTCAGCAAGCATTACAGGCTTTAGTTTCAGTGCTGAGTGAAAGACGTGCCCATCGCTTGATAGCGAAACGTAAGTGTGTCAGAAAGTAAGTGAGAGTTTCTAGACAGTAGTTTTTGAGTATCATCGTGTGAGTGTGTGTTTTTGTGTGTAGGAGTGGTGGGTGGGGGAGGGGGGTTGCACTATCATTTATATTTGAACCCATTTTGATGTGTACATTCTACGTTGCAGCCACCTAGACGCACAGAGCGTGGAGATGCTCTTGGACATCCTTCAACATCCACACCTGAAACCCTCCACCCCCCTCCCTCTGCTCTCGCTGGTTGTCATGATCGCCTGGCACCTGGGCCGACTGGGACACGATGCCGATGCAACCAGCATGGCAGAAAATCTGTCTGAGAGTCTGCAGGTGAGGTTGCCTGCAGTCACAGATGTGAGGCCACAGAGAAAGGATGATGATCAGGAACTGGACGCCTCCAGCAAGGCTGAAACTGTGGCCCAGTTGCAGAGGCGAGCGTGGCGCTTGCTTTCCGAGCTGGACTCTCAAAAACATCCGTGGGTAGTTGACCCCTTTTCTGAGGAGAGGTGTCCTGTGCAGGACGTCATTGTCAGACTGAAGGCTTGCCTTTGTCAAGGGCACTGAGACATCCGTCTATGCTGAGTTGGAGCTGGGCGGATGCATCGTTCTCCGTTCTGGTCCGTTGCTTCTGACACTGTCAGCCTCCTCAAGGAGTCCCAGTTTCAGGGTGGCAACAGTCGAAACGCATCAGCCAGCTCCCTCTGATAAGCCTTGTCAGCGTAGTCATGTTTATATATATGCATAACAGTCACGGGCAGCTTGAGCTTGATTGGCTATGGATTTGTGATGAAACACAACTTTCAGTTTACCCAACCCCCATCGACTGTAACCTTGAGTTTGATCAAGGTCACCAGAAGTCACATTTTATACAGGCCAAAGTCACATCATCTGTGAGTGAGGTTTGGGCCCCATGAGGTTAGAAGCTTTCAAACCTACTGCCAGTAGGCATTACTGGATATGGAAATAACCAAACTTCTGATTCCATTTTCTGTACAGGTACCATTGTCCTATAACTAACCATGCAGACAAGACTTTGGACAGTTTTAAAGTGCAAGGTACCCAAGAAATGTTGGGGTACCTGGGAAAAGATCCTAGTTATCGGCCTGAAGATTACAGATATGTTGGTGTTAAGTGCATTGGGCTTAACACCAACGTCTAACCAGTTGAGCTACCTGACGCCGGTGTGTGTGGCCACTCTCTGTACTGTGACCTTTACTGTACAAAGCAGAAATAAACGTTTGGTGTATTGTAAACATAACGCTTTTGTTGTTTGGAATGTGATTTTCTTTGTTGTTGTTTGCTGTTGTTGTTTTGGGTGAGTGTGTGTGTGTGGGGGGGGGGGGGGGGGGGGGGGGGGGGGGGGGGGGTGCACGGTTGTAGGGGTGATTTCATGGAAAAGGTCCTCTTTTTTTACATTTACTATGCATGCATTTCTTGTTCATTTTGTGCCCGTCACATTTTTTTCTTTTCTTTAGATGTGATTTGAGTTGTTTCTATGGATTTTGTTGTTGAGTTGGTGTGCACAAAGAACACTGTGTACATTAAAGTGGTATGGAAACATGCAAATAATGCACACATGTAGCAGAACAATGAATGCACACCTGTAGCAGAACAGTGAATTCACACCTGTAACAAAATGAATGCACACCTGTAGCAAAACAATGAATACACACTTGTAGCAGAACAATGAATGCACACCTGTAGCAGAGCAGTGAATGCACACCTGTAGCAGAACATCAACAATGAACGCACACCTGTAGCTGAACATCAACAACGAATGCACACCTGTATCAGAACAGTTTCAGGGGCTTTATTGCTAGGCCCAAGGCCCATGAAGCTTGAACAGTACACACAGTGTCAGAACAGCAAGGGGTGGGCTAAGTATGTCAGCTTTATTGTAACTCTGTGGCAATACCACCTTGTGAAAATTGGAATTACAAAAACCGGTCAACTTTGCCTGAGTGAGATGGGCAGACACAGTTCTATACTTGCACGTGAATTTTCTGCCTTTGTGTGTGTGTGTGGTGGGGGGTCTCTTTTTTTTCTTTTTCTCTCCTTTTTTTCTCTTTTTTCTTTTTTTTCTTCTTTTTTTCTTCTTTTTTTATTTTTTTATTTATATGTCGTTCTGTCTTTTTCTTCTTTTTGGGAGGTTGGGGTGGGGGAGGTGGTCTTTCTTTATCCATCTCTGGCATTCCTGCAGACCCACCTCAGTCACACAGCATTATTTGCTGTTCCTGCCAACATTGGAGCTTTGTCACAAGAAGCATTGCACATTGTAAAGTGCACTGTTCACAGCCAGATGTGCACTCTGGTATGTCGGTAACCTTTGCTATGACAAGCTCATACTTCCTGTTCCAACCAAGTCTTTATGTATA